>JAGFPH010020388.1:0-14283 GCA_018207615.1 Philaenus spumarius
ATGAGGAAGCACAGTGTCCATTTCAGAGGTATTACCAAGTAAACTATATACTCTGCTATATACACATGTGTACTATATATAGTAGAGGGGGACGGAATAGAGCGTGACGGTAAAATCCGATTCACAGCCCGCAATTTTTAGACGGGATGAGCCTATAGAAGTTTATTGGTGTATAGCTATAATAGTAATCGTTAAGCCTAAAAAGGTATAAATATATCGATTTGGGCGAAACTCATGGTCCGTTTTTCAAGGAACTCGGATGTAAAATAGTTTTTTTAATGCGTGTAGGCCCTAATGGTAAGACACAATATTTACCCAATAATCCTTGTATTTCTTGAATCACATCTGTGAGCGAAGCCGGAGGTACCAGCTAGTTTGACGTAAACTTGCTTCTATGTAGGCTTATAATAGTTAATTACTATAAAACTAAATACCTAACATAACTCGCGGCGCTTAAATGATTAAAAAAGTTTTTTTTCTTTCAAAGTATAATTACAGCCTTATAATAATTATGTTTCCAGAGCATAAAATAAATCTAGCGAACCAATCGTAGTTGCATAATATTGTAGTATTTTACAGGCCTAGGCCTGCACTACATTCTTTTGATCAAGCAGTTTGTAGGCGAGCTATGTGTTTCGAGTCCGGATATCTTGTTTAATATTTTTAATGAACACTAAGTCTTAGCTAATGGTTCATAAAGTGTATAGTTCATTTTGCTGTTGAGAGTGATAATTAATCATCCAAAATTAAGTAATCGTGAAACTTTACTTTGCCTAACAGTTAAAAGTCCACAAAACAGAAGTAAAATTCTGTCAATACCAGTGGCTATTCTATAAACGTATAACTTATGTTTTACAACAAAATAGGTCGACATTCCAATCGCTAAATTTCTAGTTACTGGTAATTTATATTATTAAATGAATAATTTTTTTTTGTTTAACGTCCTGCTGTTTTGCACTTAAGGCTAATGAAGACGGGACCTACAGTTTTACGTGGAATCCGAACCACAGCCAACGATGTCTGTTAAGAAACCATTTAGAAAATTATTCGGGGTCAATGGGAATTGAACCCGGAACTTTTCCATTGATGGATGCCATGACGATTGATAAAGCTTTGACGCCTTAACAACCACAGCCATCGAGGCTAAATTGATAAATAATTAGAACACTTCTAGCAATAAACGTATAATTTTACAGGTTGTCAGCACAAAAATGCCAGTAATACAATAATTATGTATATTGTAAATTAATAACAAGTTGGTAATTGTTGTGATTCAAGTGATAAATTAACTGTGTTTAATTAGTAGAAATACCCCGCACGGGGCCTTACAGGCTAGCTGCTCTCTTGGGGTTCAACGTCCCCCGCGTTCCGAGTCAAATATTTATATATTTTACTACTGGGTGAAATTTGTATTCTAGTTCAGTGGGCACTACTTAGTAATTAAATACAATCTTAACCCTAGAACACTAGCGTTAATCGGAATGCCCTTATTACTAGCGACACGTAATATTGACGTGTAACCTCTAATACCTGTATATTTCCGGAAAATGGCGAATAAATTCAAGCTTCATATACAAATTGAATCATTTTTACTATTTAAAATAAAAAACTATACTATTAGTAACTATTATTAATTAGCCTACACATATTTCATTTGTTCGGAACCTATGCACACTGAGGACATTTTTTCACTTGATGTTCACCACAGATAACTTTTCCGCAGCTTCAGTAAGTATCTGACACCCTCAATTCTTTTTCCAATCACAAAATGAACAGTAGGTTCTTCTTCCTACCTTTGAGGAACAACTTCATTTCTTTCACGTGGTAAAATATACTGTTAAATCTAGCAATACGTAAACTTTACGTGTTGTTTAGATAGTAGAGTTTAAAGTCCGCACCAAACTGACACCGATGAACGTATCCACCAAGCAGTCTGAAAGGCAACTAACTGCCCAAAGCACTGCTTGAATGTTTTAGTGGTAGAGGTACGGGGGAGAAGTAATGGGACAAAATGTCGGCGGCACACGTAAGTTTTGTGTACGCTAGTATTCTAGGGTTAAATACTTTTTCCTTTATTTTACTTTGTGTTGCAATATTTTTGTTTGTATTTTATACTTTGTTTTTATGTTACTATTAGGCTTACAATGATTATATTTGTTGGTGTTTTATCATACACACACATTTTATATTCCTTCATTAGTTTTAAGTTTCTGTTTTTTTTTTTTTTAAGATTCGATATAGTTTTATGTCTATTGTTAATTATTTTTAGTCTAAGTGTAACAATTATTTGTCATCCCTTGATAAAAAAACAAGTAAACAAAAATAATTCAGAGGAAACACGAAATTGATTTTCTATGAAAACTGAGAGAAAATTAAATATTCAGTTGGATCTTTAACAGATATCAACTCCTTTTAAACATAAATACGTACGTGAGTAACAATATAATATAACAGCTGACTTCACCCATCACCTGTAATACTTAAACAAAACCTAGCGTAGATTATACTTCACTTTGGGATTAAGTTTACAACTTCAATTAATACAAGTCTTGTGAAGTTTCTTTCTTAAAATATGAGTTAAAGAACTAAAGTAGACTATAATAGGCTACATTATAAGATTTGATTTGAGGTTATAAAATGAATATGAATACAACCTTTTATTATCAATATATTCATTTATACAAGTTTAAAGAAGAGATAGCCTACCCATTCGTTTAACTTCGGAAACATACGTACATCTTCGTGTAACATATAAACATATTCGATTCTCAATTTCTTCTTTACAATATTAATAACTTCTAAATCATTTGATCCATCAATATGAAGTTAGAAATCAATGAAAAGTTTATATTTTTACTTTCTCCACCCTATACGTAGTATATGGAGAAAGTATTGTTTTCGTAAAAATGATCGAATTTGAATTTTCAGTTGAATTATCTGTTCTGGTGCTCCCAGAACCCCCAAAAATTGATTAGTGCAATTATCTGTGTTGGTGCTCCCTGAACCCAAAAATATTTTTAGTGGAATTTTTTGTTTTGGTGCTCCCTGAACCCACAAAAGCATTTTTAGAGTGGTGTCTGTCTGTCAGTCTGTCTGTATGTATACACGACTAGAGAGGACACTATTGGTCCGATTTTCATGAAATTTGGTATGTAAGTACTAAACCCTAATATCTCCAGGCGTTTTTTTCATTTTTTGGAATTTTTAATTTTGAAGGGTAATTTACCCCTAAAAACCCATAAAAAACGACAAAAATGCAAATTTCTCAAAAACGGCTCTAACGATTTTGATCAAATTTTCAGTATTTATAGTGCTTAAGATGCCAAACAAAATGACACCACCCGCTTTTATCAAAACTTCGGCGTTTTATAATTATGGGGAAATGTTTAAAAATAAACAAGTTTGTGTTGTCAATCTAGCATCGCGGCAGCGGCCGCACGGGGTAGCACCACGGTAGCGAGCACGGCCAGTAATTCAAAGGTCGCGCGATCGAATCCCGCCTGGGACAATAATTTTTTTATACGATTGACGTAGGTAGAATATTATTTTTTTGTTTTGTTCTAAAAAGTAGTAAATAAAATGATTAAAAACAATATTATTTTGACTACAGTACGTTGGGAGAAAGTTTGTGTCAGTTAACTGATACCGTTTATTATCTTTATTTAGATATATAATAATGTATATACAGTAGCCTCAATCTTGGATTGTGTCTGAGAGGAGTAGGTAAAACTATAAGAAAGTGGCACGCAGCCCGTTTACGGAGTTGTAACTTTTTTAGTTAAATTAATTTGTGAACCTAGTTTTCGTGGAATTGGTTGAACCGCCAAGGCAGGTTAGGGGAGAAATAGAAGAGATGACACGCCAATTAGGCCGGACACTTTCCTAGTCTGAGGATACTGTAAGTAGGTACAAAATTTTAACAAATAGGCCTACAGTTTTTAATCCTTCTAATTGAACACAATTACCGAGTTAAAAACCCCGTCAGCATAGGTAGGGCTAGATTAAGTCTGTTGTTTTTAAATAGCGTTTTTTTTTAATTACGTATTTCTGATGTGTATCTAATTAATCAGCCTGTAATTTTCACGGGGGTTTACTAGTTACAACATAAGATGAAGTTAGTAGGCCTACATTGAAGACAATCCATAAGAAGTCTCAAGTCATATTATTATTTAAAATTCACTACAGCTTCCCACGAGCCAACCCATACAGGAATTGAATTTATATGTTTGTATAGCCTAGATATATATTTTTGAAAATATCGTATTATTTATTATTATAATTAATTGGCTTAACTGGCTTAATACTGGATCTATTTGTCGTATTCCAAATTATAACCGTTTACTTTTTAAACGATAGGCCTACTAGCTGTAAGGCTGTGTAGCTGAGCAAGAGCGTTACAACCCGCTATTATTTGGCGTCGTTGTTGACAAATGTCGTTTTACTGGTTTCTGTACGGTACTGAATGTTAATAATTATTCAACATTTATTAAGACTAGCTGACCCGACCGAATATTTCGCAAGTTAGGAGTAGGAATACTTACCTGATTTTAATAGATTGATTTAATTAAGTAAATGTCTTTTAATTTAAACGATTGTGTCCCATATACAAAGTAAGAAACACATCTAAAAAGACAATTTTCATCACCAATACGTTTCACCTCCGTAACTATTGAACTATAAACAGAAAAACACAATTAAGCAACAGCAAAATTAAACATAACCTACTTCAATAAAGTAAATTACAACAAAAACAAACCATGTTATGATAATAAAACATGTGTTGTTATAATCAGCTGATCTTTGCTATTATATTTGTCCATTAGAACTCCAGATGATAATGAAACATGTACTGTTATAATCAGCTGTTCTGTGCTATTATATTCAATTGATCAGTAAAAACAATGTTAATGAAAAGAAAATATTTTAAATTCCATTTTTAAAATATTAAATGAATAAATAGTAAAATTTTAAGGCAAATGGGCCAACATAGAGTTCATTTAACACAAATCGCATGTCAATCAGTCCAATAGAACTCCAGATATCACTCGGAATAGGCTTAAAATTTTACCCCATGTTAAATTGCCAAGAGATTTTAATTTCCGTTTTTAGAAAATTTACTGGGGTAGTAGCTGAAATCCAAGCAAAATGGGCAAATTTCTTTTAATTTGGTAGTTGGTACCAATTGCGTGTATATCGGTCCAATAAAACTCAAGATCTCACTCGGATTACAAAATAACTTTTCAAATTAATATATAGATAGATTAGTTGTTTTGCACTATTGTAAGAATACTTCCTTTTATTATGAGGAATATGCCCAGCTGATCTAATCAATCAGCTGTTATGAAATGTTTGATTTTGTACCTAATAATCGGGACATGACCGCTGCTGTTAAAACTTAAATAAAACATGGATAAAGACGAATATCTCCATAAATTATGCAGTTTTTATTTGGAAAATGGGCCCAGCATTCACGTAAGTCAACAATAGATTTCTTTGTCAATTTGAAAGTTACGCGGTTAAATGTTCAGGTTTTATTTGATAGGCATTTTGAAAGTGAGGTTAGAATATTTAAAAGTGTAAGCGATATATACCCCGTTATTCGTTGTGGCTTTTGTTATTCCGTTCTTCCTTGTAGCCTGTACGCCTACGTAGAAATTACGAATGTTGTTTTGTTTTTACACTGATTCTGGCGATACCGAGAAACATTTTAATTATTACACATTGTGTTCTGGTGTTTAACGAGGGTTTAGGTGTGTCTAGGTAGCACTAATGCTATCATTATAATAATAAATATGCTTTTTGTTTTCGCTCGCGGACTTCCGTATACTATAGTCGGCCTATTTCTAGGTTAGGTTATGAAGTAAAATTTATAAAACAGGCGCTGAATAGCTTATTCAAGATAATTTGCAGATACAAATCTGGTAGGTACCTTAGTCTTTTAATTAATCAATACAAATTGTATTTTCCTGTTATAATGTACATTAATATGAATGTTTTTTTCCCTCAACAAGAACAAAATTAAAGTTGATTTTCAACATTTTATTATTTATTGAAGAATGTAGTTGAAACAACAATAATTTAGGTTACTTAAAACAAAAATAAGAACACTGTTTACAATATTGTGTTGGAAAAGTATAAAAACTCCACTACTCTGATATGAAAATTACAACATTAAAATCATCTTAAGAGTTAATAGATAAGGTCTAAAGGAATAGGTACAGAATAGCTTTGTGAAATGGAAGAGAGAAAACCAAAAATAAAACAACTTTGAGTTTGAATCCTATTTATGAAGCACATAGGCCTATTAATTACTGTTTTTCAGTTTTGTTGATTTAGTTGATTGGTAACTGAAAGCCTAGACACTTTTTTTTAACAAAAGTCAAACTTAAAAGACAGTTTTAATATCATTACAAATTTAATATGTATAATAGCATAATAGCTTACATTTAATTTGGTTTAGGCCTATACTGTTTTATTTCATTTCATTTTTATAGAGTAAAATCTCGCTAATACTACACTATATTGTACCAGTTAGTTAAGTATTTGTACAGTATTGTACATCGCGATCAGTATTAAATTCTGACGTAACAAAGTTTTTTATTTTTTTAAAAGAAAGGCTGCTTATTTAATGCCGTGTTTTGTGGCGGCCTAACGTTGTTTTCCTTAGACAAATGAACTATTTTGGAACCTTTTCCCAGCCGTTTCAAAATTTCGCACTTTTTATATAGCGTGAATGTCACATCTTTTCGTTTTCCCGACATTTTACAAAACTGTAGGCCTACACTAGGAAGCTCGAACGCAACTGACTGAATGCTGATTGCCGACTCTGTCACGATGAAGATAGGTTTTATGTTTAGAACCGTACTCACAGACATACCGTGAGTGACATAAACAAAATATGAATCATATAATTTTCAAAAACACCGGATTAGCATTCTGGACCATCTGGACTGGCGCACGGCCGGGTTATAAAGAATGTAGCTTACTTTAGTTTATTTTATTTATTTATTTATTTATTCATTAGGCCTACAGTCAAAAACCATACATATGCATAGGCTACTATAATAAATTTTTATTATATAAATATATATATATTTCTTTTGCAACTAATTGCCCACACGTTGTGGAGCCATTTTATAATATATTTTTATAAATATCCTTTTATAAAGCCCCACTAGTTGGAAGCCATTTTATAATACTATCCATTTTATGAAAAACAATTGATAAATATAAAATACCTTTCTTTGTATTGGCTTCAGAAGTAGCCTTATAAATAATTAACACTGGATTTCTTTTAGGGTTATATCAGTCACAATTTTTATTTTTGAATTATATTTTCTTTTACATTACATATTGGCTAAATAGGCTATTTAAATAGGTTTAATGTCTATCTCGGGGTAAGGAACTCGGCTGACATGAATATGCTTTATTACTTATTCATTTTTGAATTATATTTTCTTTTACATTACATATTGGCTAAATAGGCTATTTAAATAGGTTTAATGTTTATCTCGGGGTAAGGAACTCGGCTGACATGAATATGCTTTATTACTTATTCGCCTTAATTACAAGGTTGAAATTTAATGACTTTAGATTTGCAAAATTTGGCATCATTTTAGAAGGAAATTATTGAGTTCTTATTTGGCTTTACTGTTCATGGAAATTTACTGTTCAAAGTCCGAAATGTTAATAGTAACACAGAGCATACCTATCTCTGATCGTTTTCACTGAATTTATCACTTATTTAATTTAAAAACACTGTTTTAATGAAACTTTTACTTGAGGTGTTAAATCCACAACTTCACTGTAACTCAGTACGGCTTCTAATGCTTTAAAAACCCGCGCGTCGGTTTTTTCATCTTTTGTCTCCTTCCGCGTAGTGACTACTTGGATCTTCTCGCTTCCTCTGGTTGTTGGCATAAAGTAGTACTGACATTTCACTTGATTTTTATTAATTTTTTTGAAGTCGTATATCTTATAACTGGATATCTCAGATATCGTATAGACTTTATTGGTTCGTTGTTTCCAAAATACACATATTTTTATTTATAGAAAGAATTTAACTTGAATCGCGTGTAACATCGTTAACTTAGTACAAATATGGCGTCATGTAAACAGAGGCTGATTTTAGTTACACAACATTCTATTCTACTTACATATATTTCGCTACTTATGAGCTAATTTTTCATATCGCTTTATGGCTAAATAATTACAAATGTTAATATTTTACAATGGTTTTCTGCTGAGGTTTGTGTTTTGAAATAAATACATTCTCACTTTAAAATTATTTATAACCATAGGCTACTAACATCTGTTCTTATGTTATTTACATTTTGCGGTCCGCTAGTAAACAGTGCGAATACGGATTTAATTTAATGTTGAAGTGTTTTGATAATAAATGTGGAATCTAATGAAATCTGGTTGAATAAATAAATAAAGATGGTGTTTTTCTATTACAGGATTCTTTTCTTTATGTGTTGTGAATTTGATCGTATTTTGGAATTTATTCCTTTGAATAGGTTATGGCATAGTTTACCTTATAATATTGGTTTGTTGTAGCTTACATTTAAACATGATTTTACAGTGTCTTTGGTTACTAGTGAAGTTAATACATGGGTACAAATAATATTGGTGTGTTTCTATACAATTTAATTCTTAAATATTGTTTGTCAAACTGGTTAGGCTCTAGGCTATTAAATGGTTTTCTTACATAGGTTAGGTTAGGTATTTGTTTTTCTATAAAATATGTATAACGTATTGGTTGAAATTGGATCAGTTCTCTCAGTCTTTTTGGTACTTTCATTTAATAATAATGTTATGGAATTTGGACTGTTATACTACGTCCAATATAAGTTATTATATAGGCCTATACTACAACATATAACAATTTTAAAGCAATTCAATTTTGAACAATTTAAAACAAATAATAAATAATATTAAAATAAACACAGACTCCAACTAATGTGATTAATTTAAAATTGGAGACACGTCCATAATTTCATGGCCGGCTACAGTACACAGAACTCCTCCAAAGAATAGAGAAAGATCTAGACAATAGTAGTTGTCTAAGGCTGTTTTTAAAGGGTAAAATATCCTGCAAAATGTCAATGCTATGTGGGAGCTCATCAGTCTAGCATAGGATGACCAAACGTGTCGGAAAACCGGGATTGTCCCGGTTTTTTGTCATAACATACGGTGTCCCGAAAAGTGGTTTCGGAACGCTCAAAAGTGGCGGAATTAAATTTTAAGTAGATTTTATGAAAGTTTATATTTTTTGTTTTTTATTTCGATTGATTAAACGAAATACATATGAAATGAATCATGTAAGTTATTTCACCTATGAAATGAAAGATGTGACGAAATTTCAACATTTTGTTTAAGTACTATTGAATTGTTTGATCTCGATAAAAATAAATGTGTGGCATTTTGTGGCGACATTACTAACACAAACTTTAGGAGTGGTTTAAAATCATGTACAACTACATAATCGAATTGTATAACTACGTCTCAAAGAACAAATACATGATCAAGAAGGCTAGAATCAGTGAAAAATACCCCTTTCTCCAAGAACAGTCAACCCCATCTAGAAACACTCAGTAGTATTTAAAGTTTTTGTACATTTTATTTTATTAAAAATTCAATTCTTATAATATTTTTAAAACTATAATTTATATTACATATCATTAAGTAAACAGATATGGAAGTAGTCATAGTACATTTTGTGTTTCTCCTTTTTATCGATAGGATATAATCATGCTAACAAAATGTATTAAAAAAACATAAATTTCTATTAAATACAAATATTTTATATTTTAAAATCCTGGGTACATTTTGGGAGGAGGTCCTTTGGTGCCCATCTGGTTGTGTCCCGGTTTTATCCGGAAATGATTTGGTCACAGTAGTCTAGCACCAGCTTGGGAAGGAAGTTTGTTGTACAGTTCAGTCTGTTCAGCCTAGCACGATAATTATTACCTTGCCTGGTCCTATAACTGTGCATATCTTTATTTTGGATAAGATCACATTTGAATTTAAAGTACAGTCTCATATCAAGTACATATATACTCGGAAATGTAAGGACTCCACGATCTTTAAAGGCATCCCTACATGACTCAGCTTTTTTAAGACCTCCAATAAGTCAAAAAACCGGGATGCCTTTATTTAGTCCAGTTTTTAAATGGTCCAGGTCGCCTAAACAGTGAGGCGTTATAATAAAACCTCTGCATATTCCGAACTGACGAATCTCCCCAAAGAGGAATTCCACAGTTCAAATATAGCCTACTGATATAATAATACAAGACCATAGTAAGCTGTTAATAAAATAGTAGGATTGCAGTATAATTTCTAATTTCTAAGTATAAATATTCCTTTACTAACTATTGTTGTCTTAAATAATATGCTATGTGATCAAAACAATTCAACTTAATGTCAATACAAAAGCCTAAAAACTTTACACTTTTGACCTCTTCAAGTACACTATCATCCAACATAATAACACTTGGTGTTTGATTTAGACTATGCGATTTGAAGTATTATCATTGAGGTGGTCTTCGAAATAAATTTTTAAACATCTCACAAAATGAACAGTTTTTAATTGTTTAACTATCCACTGTAGACGTTTCACTTGTTTTTGAGTACAGTTTACATTATTACATTTCGTGTACACTAAAAACGTATCTTGACTTGTTTTTGAGTGCAGTTTACATTTTGTGTAGGCCTACACTAAAAACGTATCTTTACTATTAGTAGCGAATTTCCATAGGAAAAATGAGCTATTGCAGTGGCCCTTAGAGTAAGACCCAAGGTCGGGAGTAGCAAATGAGCACCGATCATGGTCCCCAGAACACGTTTTGGGGTGTCATTAAAAATCATATATGTATATATGTGTTCGCATTTTAAGTCCGATTTGGTTCAAATTTGGTACACATGTTGTTTGTCTACGTCTCTCGGACGAGTTCGTTAGCCAAAAAATCCAACAATCGGAACGTTTTTTGACAAGAAGTAACTATCTTTTGAGATTTTTTCTACGAGAATGAATTTGTTTTTGAGTGTTTTTTACAAATATAAATGTAGGATGTTATTCTGCACATTTTGTTTTTTTACGCGACCTTATAGCTCGTTTGGTTCCCCCAAAATCGATCAAAACGTAAAATACCATACAAGTACCCGGTTCAAAGCCAGGTGGTGGAATCCATCGCGAGGTTGGCGTGCGAAGCACGCAATGCATTGTTTATTGGAGATACTCCCAATATGCGGAATGGCGTGCTAACCATTTTGCAGCTATTCAGCACCGTCGGGAATAGACCTATTTCCCAAATTGTTGGTTGAAACCCTAAAACATAGGCCTATAAACTTAATTTTTGAAATTTTCTCAACTCACGTCAGCGGTTCAGCTGCGTGATCGAATTATTTTTGTTATTATTATTTTTGTTTATACCCTTATCTCAAATTAGTTTCAAATTTGTATAGAAAAGGTCCATCAAAGTAAATGAGTTTAGACATAGGGCCTAAGCCTTCCATAGACACCCCTCAATGCTAAATTACATAATTAATAGCAATGACTACATATCAACGATATGTAGTCATTGTTAATAGGTTTTTATAATCCCAAAAAACAGAAAGTGATTTGTCGCAACTTACATTTTAGATAAAACTGAAATGATTAGTTACATTTTTAGTTATTGCATTTTTGTTTTTACACACACTATAATTTGGAATGATAGTCCTCTGTAGGATATTATAATTTGTGAAAGTGAATATATAATAAGCGGGAAATATAAGTAAAGGGAAGTAACAAGTATAATAATATAGGCACAACTGTCGCTTTATAAATATATCGTAAGAGTAAGATTTGAATTACTAGTTTTGTCTGTAAAAATGCTTGTAGTAATTACAATATGTTAGGATAATTCTTGTATTGTAAAGATGCTAACATTATTGCATGTGTTCCAGGATGACGAGCCTCCCGAGATCACATATTGCGTGGTGGACCACACGGGTACACTCTCGCTACAAACTCTTACACCCACACAACCTATGCCTGCCGAAGAAGAACTGAATTCGAAATTTGCAGAACTTGTTGTAAGTAGACGTATTTAAAATCAGAAGTAAGAGTGGAATCTATTTCATCTATTGAACAACATTTTATTGTTATTTTTTTTTTTTTCAAACCCGAGTAATTCAGTAGGTCTACATAATTTTACCAAGATTTAAAAGATTGTAACTCGCGTAAATGGTTAGAATAAGGACCAACTGTTTGAGTAGCAAGAACTAAAAATTATTTTACAGGTCTACTTTCACAATGTTTCTTAAACATAGATTTTTTCTTGTTATTGAATTAACCAGCAAACGACATCCTGATGCGCGCAGCCTGCCATTCTCTTCTCCTCCACTGCTGGTTCCCCCACTACCACTACTGCCTCTCTCGCCGTCGGTCACAAATTTACGCGTTTCGTGCTATGTTTGGAAGCATTTGAATCATATTTTATCAACCTTATTAAAAAATCTAATAAATACGAATTGTAGGTTTTAATGTCTACTTTCAGAATCCGTTTGGTAAATTTAAATCGGGCCACTCAGGTTAATTTGGCGCATTATGCAAGATAATGGCCTCTATTAATGTGACAAATTTCATCTTCCACTCGTTCGAAGTACATATATTAAACAATCATTTTCTGAAAGATCTGCGCTTAATATTGTAAATTAACAAAGATATACATTTTTGAAAAGTTGTATTTTTTAAGCATTTTTTCCGACTTTTCTCGGTGGAAAATGGTTCGATCGGGGTCTACAAAAGAAAGTTTTTTTAATTCTCTTTAAATGTCCCATTGGAAGTATTGTGATCTATTCATCACTTTTTATATCAACGAAAACCGCAAAAAAGTCCTAATTTATTGTTACCGTATTTTTGTTTATAAAAAATGCCCAAAAGTTTCTTGCCTGATAGTTTTCAAGTCACTGTGTGATGTTGCATGCTGGTAAATTTAATAACAAAATTAGCCTTTTTTTGCTCTATTACTTGGCTATTTTTATAACAATCTAAACTGTGCAAGTAGTCTTAAATTGTATCCTAAAGAAACTACTTTGAAGAGAGAGTGGTTTATTTCACGAAGGAAACTGTTTAGATCAGAAAACAGTTAAAGTTCCATTTTCCTATCGTTTCAAGTTTAAAGTTTATTTAACCTTTCCAGAACATTTTTGTATGTCCACCAAGAAATATTATCGTCTTTCTTTTCCTTAAAAATGGCTTGGTTTTCCAATCCGTTTAATTACATCAGATATTATCTCTTCTTTGTGTTATGTAGAACTTCAACTGTATTATAAAATACATACATTTTGAACGTGTCAAAAAAAAGCTTACAATAATTTTGAAAAAATTGTGTATTTTTGTCTGCGATAACATTAAAACTAACACAAGTTAGTTAAAAATAACTGATACATATTTACTCAAATCTTTTACCTAATCTAGAATATATTATTTGCTGCTGATGTACTTCTGAGGAAAATTACTTTATTTTTGACAAATATTAATGTTTCCCTATTACGTAAACTATTTATATTTGAATTGGGCTATCTATTTATTTTCTTAAAACTTTAAGTGACAATATTTACTCTCTTAATGAGGAATTTGTTATATGATTTAAATAATAATAGTTGAATCTGAATTTTTTTTATGTTTTATGCATTTGTTTTCATTTTTTGATTTAGCATTTGGAAAGATTTATTTAGGAAATTACTTTATAAACCAAGTGACTGTAATAAGAAATAAATATTTATTTTTCAGGAGGAGCTAGACCTGACTGCTCCCAACAAGGCAGCTATGATGAGTCTCCCGTCGGAAAAGAAATGGCAAATTTACTGCAGCAGAAAAAAGGTAATTATGATAGATATCTGATCATTATTTATTAATTCTTTTAAATTTTAGGTACACTTTGATTATATTGGAGCTACTAACCACTAGGTGTGTCCCCATGTTTGCAAACTAAATTGGGGCAGAGTGAAATAATTGTTGTAATGAGTTAAAAAAATATAATACTAAACCATCGTCAGTAATTTGAAATATACTCACAGACCTATATTTATCTTTGTTTATATTGCCTACTAGCTGACCCGACAATGTTTCGCTATTGCTTAATTTGAAACTTTGAAAGCCTGTAATTCGTATCCCTGAGGGGCGATGTAAATTATAATGGGATTATGCTCATTGCTTGATTTACCTAACCTAAAATTATATTCAGTATTTGATCCAAATCAGTTGTTGATCAAAATCAGCTGTTGATCAAAATC
>JAGFPH010020389.1:0-14282 GCA_018207615.1 Philaenus spumarius
CGGCCCAACGTGAAGCTTTTTACTGAATAAAGGAACATCTTATTATAAATTGGCGCAACCAACGTGCTGGCGTATTAAGTGTACAATCATATAGTTATTAAGAAATATAAGCAACTTTTAGGATCATTTAAAAATATATTAACATTAGTTAATATATTATAAAACAAATTAATATTTTCAAACAAATTTAAATTAACACTAGACCAAATATCTTAAATAAAATGGCAGCCGAACAAGCTAAATATGAATTAAGGGATCAGCCTAAAGAAACTGAAAGGAAAATAGAATCCGATAAACAAAAAAGAAATGCTAGGGTAAAAAGGAATGTAGATCAAGTAGAGGGAGAATTAGTGCAGATAGTTGAGGTAGAAGAGGTTAGGCCACAAGAAGAACACAATTTAGAGTTTCCAGAAGTTAGGGAAACTGTAGAAAAGGTAACAGATGAAAATAGGATGCTAAATATGTTGCATGAATTGATGTTTCAAATGAAAGAAAGTTCAGAAACCTTAAATAAAAACTTAAATAAAAAATTAGAACAAAACTCAGAAAACTTAAATAGAAAACTAGAACAAAATTCCTACCAACTAAACCAGCTAGAATTAAAATTAGAAAATAAACTAACTACAAATTCAGATACCCTAAATAAAAACTTAAATAAAAAATTAGCAGAAAATTCAGAAACCCTAAATAAAAACCTAAACCTATTGGAAAGTAAAATAGATTACAAATTATCTGAGAACTGTAGTCAAATTTATGAAATTAAAGAAGAATTGTTGGCAAAATTTGATGAAAAAATTGAGACTAAACTTATAGAATTTAAAAATCAAATCCTATTAAACCAAGATGAATTAGAAAAAGATATTAAGAAAACTTATCAGAAATTGGAGGACAAACTAACTAAACAGAATGACACAACTAAAGGGGAGATAAACAATTTAAAATTAAGCATAAATGAACAGGGAAAACAAATCAACAATTTAGATCAAACTTTCTACAATAAAATAGTAGAAATTGGAAAGAATTTGGACCAGGTTAATTTGAGGTTAAACGAAACCGAGGAAAATATTAAACAAAACAAAAATGTAAGTGGCAATCCACAAATATTATATGTAAGCTGTGAAAATAATAACAACGATACCAGTATACCTAAATTTGACGGAAAGTCCAACAACCCAATCGAATACTTAAAGCAAATAGAGAGGCATATTATTAAAATTGAAAATAGGAGAAGCATAGAAGGTAGAGAAAATTTAAATATTAGGGAAATCATTGATTTGTCGATGGAAAACAATGCAGCAAGGTGGTGGCAAATAGTACGGGAAGAGATTGACAATATAGAAAGTTTTAAAGAAAGAGTGATTGAGAAATATTGGAACGATGAAGTACAAAACGGTATTAGGAACAGAATAGAGGTAGAAAAATATAGGCCAGATGGGAAGTTAAGTAGAGCAGAATACTTCATCGAGAAAGTAATAATTATGAGGAATCTTACACCTACACCTTCGGAAGACGAGATAGTTAAGAGACTTACGAGACACTTCGACGACAGAATTAGGGACGCTAGGCGAATACAAAACATAAACACGATTAGGGAAATGGAACGATTTCTAAATGAAGAAGATATTGAAGAGAGAAATGAACTGGTAAGGAAGTTTGAAGAGAATAGGAGAAAATTTAGGCAAACAGAAGTAGAAAATAAATTTAAAACGCCATTTAGGGAACAAAATAATCAATTTAACAGAAACAGAAATTTTACTGGATTTAACCATAACAACAATAGAAATAACTTGTATAGGCCACAACACAGAGAGAACAATTATGTAAATAGACCACAATTACAACAATATAGATACAGGGAATATCATAGGCAACCAAGGGAAAATAACCAACAGAGATTTCAAGATAGCCCACCCAGACCAAACATGGTACATATGAGAAAGTTTACTGATGTAAGAGAACCACAAACAAATAGGAATGTAAACATGATACAGGCACAAGAGAAGACACAGGAAGTTGTATGTGAAGCGACTCCTAATTTAAACTGTTAAGCACTGAAACATCCATTGGAATTATAAATAATATTAGGGAAAATAAATCAAAATTAAAAGATATTTCAGTGCAATCAAATAAAGGAATTTTGGAAGTTAATAAAGAAGAAAATTTAATAGAATCATTTAGGCCTAATTTTTGAAAACAATATAATAATCACCACTGTGTTATGTGATAGAAAATTTTTGACTGAATGTGACCAGGAGGACAAGATAATTAGAAGAAGAGGGTATAACGAATTTAACCCAGAAATAAATATTAAAATAGGTGAAATAGATATAAAAGGTTTAATCGATTCAGGAAGTAATGCGACATGCATGCAAAAAGAATGGTTTATACAGAATAGAAACAGGTTAGGAAGATTTGAAGAGTTACCCTTAACAGGAATTAATATCATTACAGCAACAGGAAAGGTTAGCCGAAGGATTGAAAGTATAATAATGTTAAATGTTAGAATTGGAAAGATAATATATGAAATGCAGTGTTTAATAGTACCAGATTTATTAAGAGAAGTAATTATAGGCATGGACAGTATTGGTGAGTTAAAAATGAAGTTGGATTTCGACGAAAATAAAATAATAATTAATTATAATGATATGAATGAAGTAATAAGTATGGATAAGGAAAGAAACGATGGAATTAGATGTGAGTTGATTGGACAGAAAGAATATGATGCGATAGAATTAAACAGATATTATGATAGTGGCTACGAGGTAACAAATGAAATAAAGGACAACCTAATCACAGAGACAACCATTCGGAATGAAATAAACCAAATTAAATTACTAAATCAAACACAAAAGAAACAATTAGGCGACTTGTTAGTTAATTATAAAACAATATTTTCAAAACAACCTGGGAGATGCAACTGCTACAATCACGAAATTAAAATTAAAAACGATAAACCATTTTTTCAGAAGAGTTATCCCATCCCTTTAAAGTATCAAGAAGCAGTCCATAAAGAAATTCAGAACATGTTAGATGCAGATATCATAGAAGAAAGCAACAGTCCATATGTCAACCCAATTGTAGTAGTCATAAAAAAGAACAATGAGGTTAGGTTATGTTTAGATGCAAGGGGCATAAACGACCTAATAATACCTGATTACCAATGCAATAGAGGGATTAACGAAATTTTGAGTAAAGCAAAAGCAACGGAATGGCTAAGCACAATAGACCTAACAAATAGTTTTTGGCAAATCCCATTACAAGAACAATCTAGGCAATACACAGCTTTTCAGTATAGAGGTAGAGTATACCATTTCAAAGTAACACCGTATGGCCTATCAACATCTTTAGCTGCATTAATTAGAGGATTACATCATGTAATGAATGACGAGACAGAAGATTTTACTATAATGTACGTAGACGATCTAGTATGTATGTCAGACAGTTTCGAAAAACATTTAAAACATTTAGGAATAATATTTAGAAAATTTCAATTAGCAAACATGACAATTAAATTCGAAAAATCAATGTTTTGTAGAAAGGAAATTCCATTTTTAGGCTTTAAATTAACAACCACAGGATTAGCAGCAGATGATGAAAAGGTTAGGGCAATAAAAAATTTTCCATCTCCAAAGAACCATAAACAAATGAAGGGATTTTTAGGCTTAGCAAATTTTTACAACAAATTTATTAACAAATATTCGGATCTAGTAAAACCACTGTTACACCTAACATCAAAGAAGGTTAAATTTAAATGGACGGAAGTAGAAGAAGAAGCATTTAGAAATTTAAAGGAGGCATTTTTAAACACAGTAATGTTGAAACACCCAGATCCAAATAAAACATTTTTCATACAGACAGACAGCAGCAATTTTGCCATTGGAGGACATATCTATCAAATACAAGAGAATGGAGAAAAGGCGGCCATTATGTTCATGAGTAGGACTTTAAAAGGACCCGAAATCAACTATTTCACGACAGAAAAGGAGATGTTAGCTATTTTATTCTGTTTACAGAAAGCAAGAACATTAGTTTTAGGACATAAAATCAAAATTATAACAGACCATCAAGCTCTAACGTTTATTAAAAAATGTCGTTTATTAAATTCAAGACTATCCAGATGGATTCTATTAATTCAGGAATATGACTTTGAAATAGAACATTGCAAAGGAGTTGAGAATATTGTAAGTGACACCCTAAGTAGGAATCCATGCGATACAAAAACTACAAATTTAGACAATGAAAACCACAAAATTATAATATCATATTTAGAACGAATAGTAGACCAAAATTTCATACAAAATTTAAAGAATTTAAATATTAAACAAAATGAAAATGAAGATACAAGAGCTATAATTGATAACATCCAAAATTACGAAAATGTATATAGATTAGAAGAAGGGGTACTTTTTAGGAAATGTAATGAAAAGTGGAAAATTGTGATACCACAGAATTTAGTTTATAAGTTGGTAATTGCATGCCATGAATATTATTTACATTGTGGTGTTGCAAAATGCACTAAAATTATACAGGAAGATTTTACATTTAACAAAATGAACAAACAAATTAAGAATATAATTAGGGTATGTGAATTGTGTCAGAAATGTAAGAGTACGAACCAGACAAACTTTGGAGAGATGAAAAGTATAAAAACTAACAGACCAAACGACCAAATTTCGATTGATTTTTATGGACCGCTGCCAACAGGAACAGGAGGCGTTAAGTATTTATTTGTAGTTATGGATACCTTCTCAAAATTTGTTCAGGCCTACCCATTAAAAAAGGCAACCACTATGAGTGCAATTAAAAGTATGCAAGAATATATATCAAGATATGGTAGGGTAAATAGAGTACAATCCGACCATGGTACGCAGTTCACAAACAAACGTTGGGTTAAATATTTGACAGACAACAACATAATACCAATATATTCACCAGTAAGGAGACCTAACAGCAATATGGTTGAACGAGTACACAAAGAAATTGGAAGATGCCTAAGAACATATTGTCACAATAACCACAAGACTTGGAGTAGATATATACCAATCATAGTAACCTATTTAAATGAAATACCACATGACACTACAGGGTACACCCCAAATGAGTTGCAGTTAAATATAAAAACACCTAGATTTTGGCATCACATTTTAAATTTTGGACTTTTGGAAGAAGAAAATATAAATTTAGAAATTAAAATTGAATTGGCAGGACAACGAATTAGAAGGAAAGGAAAAATTAGGAACCAACGTTACAACAACCAACATAAATTAGTAGAATTTGAGACAGGAGAAAAGGTGTTGCTAAAAGAAACTGGTTATTCACACCAAGTCAGAGGAGAAATGTCGAAACTATTCATGATTTATACTGGACCATACATAATCAAGGAGAAGATTGGGAAATCCACCTATATATTGGCATATATTGATAGACCAACAAAATTAAAAGGAATGTTCCACATTACCAGTATTAAGAAATATTATGAGAAAACTTCAGATAGGGAACTACATTAAAGTTAGATAAAAATATGTAAAGGGAGATTGCAGTAGGAAATTTAATTAAACAAAGTGTTGCTTAGATTTCTGATAATTATAATTAGTTAATTTTCAAAGTTGTATAATTGTAAAGTTTATGATGTTTATGTTCAGTAGTTTTAAGAAATGTTAATTGTTAATAAGAAATGTATATAAGTAGGCTTAGAGCAAAATGTTATGAAAAGAAATTTATAATTTATTAAAAATTTTCAATTTTATAAAAATTTTAAATTTGGAGGACAGTTATAACATTTTGACCCAGTTGAGTAAGAACAAACTAGTAAAAGATTAAAGGATCCTGGCAAACCAATTTAAAAGAATGTAAAACAATATTATTAAGATAGCCTAAATTTAACCTCAAAATTTCGATCTAGACAAAATTATTCAAAGGACAAATAAATTCACATCAGGAAACTAAATATATAATAAAATAACGATAAACACTCTTATTATTAATAAATAACACTTAACTTACCTTTTTTTTTATATACAAACCAAATTTAATTTACAAGCAGACGTGAGCCTAAAATAAAATTCGAAATGTTTCACATTTCAAATTTTATTAGCGTATAAGTTTATTCATGTAATATAGATTGTAATAGAATTAGATTTTAAAATTGTGTATAGTTTATTAATTAAGCAAGGTGTTGTAAATAATTAGAAAGGTGTTTAAAATCAAACAAGTGAGGTTATTGGCGAATGTGCTGAAAGATACAAGTTGTGCTAATCCAGACGGTACATCGATTACATCCGTAGATGAATGTTGAACAGCTGGTCCTACGATTATATGCGCGAGTGAATAAAAACATTTATATATCCTACGATAAAGCAGATAATTATTTATTTCGATAAACTAAGACTTGTAAAAACAATATCAGTGTGAATATCAAATAAAAACATAAACATTTTCAACAGAAAACAAAATAAATAAATTTTCATATATTTTGTGTAAAAACACCGGCCACCAAAGTAATTAAGCAACAGAAACAATTGTTAGAGATTCTCATGACGGCACTGTTTTTTCAGAACCGGTATATTTGAACAAAATGGCTTTTCAGTTGTTATATAAGGCTTGGGAGCATTCAGACGTGCTTTGAGGATCAAAAATATAATTTAGCGTAAAAGTAATTAAAAATCTTAAGAAAAGCAAACATCAATCAAATATAACTACAGCCAAGATCAGAAAAGGATCTTAAACATTTCAAATAAAACTAATAATTGGTAAAGTACCATTTTAAACAAGAACTGATATAAGGTAATATCCAGCCAATTTCATTTAACCATCCATAAGAACAGTGACTTTATTTGCAGTAAAAACAATTATTCAAAATTCAATATAATCAAAGTAATTTCATAAACACCTTTAGGACTTAGAACATTTTAACATTTGTAGCATTAACTAGTTTTAGATATAATTATCCTGTATAGATTTAAGATTTTGTTACTGATTGTACATTTAATAGGCCAGGATTCCTTTAACCCGAGATTTAAGAGTCATAAAAATAAATTTAATAATCTTATAAATAAGTGCTCTACATATTAATACAGAAAATTTTGTAAAAGTATAATTTGAAACTTAGCCTACTTGTTAAAGAATAAAGAACTATTTGTAATACAAAAGCCTAATTTCATTGGTCTTTTAAAGTAAGTGTTGATCTTAATATTACAGAAGATCTTAATATTACAGAATATATTATTATTCAAATCATTAAATATTATTATAATAAAAGAGAGAATAATAGAATCTACTTTTATAAATTGGCTTCCACAACTAGTGGGGCATTATTAAAAAGAGAATATATCATAATCTTATTATAAATTGACGGCCCAACGTGAAGCTTTTTACTGAATAAAGGAACATCTTATTATAGTTAATAGCACTCTTATTATCAACCAACACAAGAGGAGTAGAATTGCCACACTTTAGATCTTCAATTATGCACTGAAAGTACACAGCATCCATGGCTGCTGTTGAACAGGCAATGTATTCCGATTCAGCTGTTGACTGTGCTACACAGGTCTGTTTTCTTATATACCAGGATACAGGATTTCCACAATGGTAAACAAGACATCCACTGGTACTTTTTCTTGTGTTGATTTCAGTGGCAAGTTGCTAGTACCCTTCAAGTATCTAAGAACGCTCTTAGCAGCTGTCCACAATTGCTGAGTAGGTTTATCAAGATATCTGCTGAGTATAGATGTAGCATATGTTATATCGGTTCTACTGATAATACTTAAGTAAATAAGAGACCCAACCAATTATCTGTAGGGTAAGCTTCTGTCTACTGGTAAAGATAAATCAACCTGAGAGCCACGGTGGCCGTGGTTGTTAAAGCGTCATTGCTTTATCAATCGTCATGGCAACCATCAATGGAAAGGTTCCGGGTTCAATTCCCATTGACCCCGAATAATTTTCTAAATGGTTTCTTAACAGACATCGTTGGCTGTGGTTCGGATTCCATGTAAAACTGTAGGTCCCGTCTTCATTAGCCTTAAGTGCAAAACAGTAGGACGTTAAACACCAAAAAAAAAAAAAAAAAAAAAAAAAAAAAAAAAATCAACCTGAAAGTTATGTTCCCTCGGTGTTTCGGCAAGTTTGCAATCACCCATATTGAACTTGGCAATAACTTTTTTGATGAAGTCTTCTTGAGAGATACTGACAAATCCACAGTTGAGTTTGACTTCAGCACATAGAAACTTTTGATTGTTCCAAGATCTTTTGCATTGAATTCCTTTTTTAAAAAATTAATAAGTCTTTCACACTCGATTCGATTTCCGGTAATTATGATGTCATCAACCCAGATCAAGGGGTAAACATCGTTTTCAATGTACAAACAAAAATAGTTTTGGGATCTGCATAGACCATACCTTTTAACTGCTTCATCAAACATCTCGTTCCATTTTCTTGGTGCTGAACGAAGACCATATAGATAGACTCTTGTTCAACTTTAAGGCATTTGTAGGACACTTGATTCCTTTCTTAGGCACTTTAATGTACACGTCATCGTCCAATCTACCGTTTAGAAAAGCTGACGGTATATCAAGTTGAAGTATAATCCGTCCTTTCTGTATAGACACTGATAATAAAATTCTAATCGTTGAAATCTGAACAACTGGTGCATAAATTTTAGAAGATACCTCTTCCTGAATGCCTTTAGCCACTAAACGAGCTTTTTTGAGTCCATCTGACTTTATGGTAAATACCCAGCGAGTGTCTATGGCTTTAACATTCTTTGGTAAAACTGCAGGCTTCCAAGAATCATGTTCATGTAGCGCTTTGATCTCTTTATTTATAGCCTCTTTCCACTCACTACCAGAACTTTCAGCTTCTTCATACGTTGAAGGTATTCCAGTGATTAAACAATAAGCTAAATGTACTTTCTCTCCAGAGCTATTGTCTTCAAAAGCATCGTCCTTGTATACAACATAATCCTCCAATTTCTTGGGAACAGACTTGGTTCTGTTACTCCTGCGAAGAGATGTTTCTGACATTTCTTCTTCATTTAAATTAAAAGACAAACACAATTTTTTGTAATTTCTACGAGATTTAATGAATCTTGCCGACCAAGGTTTCGCCCGTGACGGCATTGACGAGGCAGCTTTACAGACTAAAAAATATTAGAAAAACAAACGTGTTTGAACATAAAACAGTTACTCACAACAAAGAAAAAGGAAAGAGAGTGGAAGGGAGGGAGGCGTGGGGTACGCATGGTCATAAGGTTGACAATGGGTTTAGTAGAGGCGAGTTGGACAAAAATTCTACCTGATCATTAAGTACAAGGCTAGCATCTTTACAAAATAATCTCTTAATTTATAACATTTCCAAAGAATTTAATTTCCTACTTTTATCATTGACTTGGAGAATCTTAAAGTTAATATTATTCGAAAAATCTGACACCAAATGATTTTTTAGATGGTTAGAGAAACTAGAGTCATTATGACCCAACCGCCAACTTCTTTCATGTTCGCTTAACCTACATTTAAAACTACGACCTGTTTGGCCTACATAAGCTGCATTACAGATGATACAAGTTAGCTTATAAACACCACATTTTTTCATGTTATCTATTTTGTCTTTACAATTTATTAGC
The DNA here is from genome assembly GCA_018207615.1 of Philaenus spumarius. NCBI lineage: Eukaryota > Metazoa > Arthropoda > Insecta > Hemiptera > Aphrophoridae > Philaenus > Philaenus spumarius. The sequence goes on from JAGFPH010020389.1 coordinate 9,620, forward strand.
ATTTTCCCTAAATTGTTTTTGCAATAAAAGGCTGGTTTGCAGTGATTTTTCTTTTCTAAAAGATTCCCAACAGCATAACTAACCTTACCAATGTAGTTGATTCTATGCCATTTTGGTTCGGTTTTATTAGAATCTATTGGGAATATAAGAGATTTAGCCTGGTTATTTAATTTAGTTTTCAACATTTTTTCTATAAGTTTAATATCATAACCATTATTCTTAGCAATATGTTTGATGCAAGTTAATTCTAAATCAAAGTCATTATTAGACATGGGAATGTTAATGAGACGATGCAACATACTATGGAAGGCGGACAATTTATGATTAAAAGGATGTTGAGATGAAGAATGTATGGTATTGTCCGTAAACGTAGGTTTCCTAAAAATACTGAAATTATGTTTCCCATTGCAAATTTTTATGGTGAGGTCAAGAAAATTTATTTGATTGTGTTGCCCTATTTCCATAGTGAATTGTATTGCCTCATTAATAGAATTTAAATAATTTAACAATAACTGAAGCTGGCGGTCAGATCCTTCAAATAAACATAAAACATCATCTACATATCTGTACCAATACTTAACGTTAGACTTGAATGGGTTATTACTGTCAAAGAATGTTGATTCAAAATTGTCCATAAAAATCTCAGCTAGCAAGGGAGATAAAGGAGATCCCATTGCCAAACCATCGATTTGAGCAAACACTTTGTTTTGAAATTGAAAATAATTTTGATCAAGACATACTTTAACGACATTCATTAACTCTATAGATATACAAGGGTCCACTTTAGTTTGATCTAATAATTTTTCTATACTACACAAACAGTCTTAATGATCAGGTAGAATTTTTGTCCAACTCGCCTCTACTAAACCCATTGTCAACCTTATGACCATACGTACCCCACGCCTCCCTCCCTTCCACTCTCTTTCCTTTTTCTTTGTTGTGAGTAACTGTTTTATGTTCAAACACGTTTGTTTTTCTAATATTCTTTAGTCTGTAAAGCTGCCTCGTCAATGCCGTTACGGGCGAAACCTTGGTCGGCAAGATTCATTAAATCTCGTAGAAATTACAAAAAATTGTGTTTGTCTTTTAATTATTATGGAATTCTACCAAGTACCTTCGGTCATCACTATCAATCATATTTCTTCTTCAATTTGACCTTTTCAATTATTTTATTTTTATTGACATTTTCTTCACCGTTTAGAGGAATTTGAGGAATACTAGCTGCGGAAGTTTCACTCTGATAAACATAGTAATTTTCATCAAAAGTGACGTCTCTCGAAATGATTATTTCTTGTGTCTTGGGTTTCCAGAGTCTGTAGCCATCCCTTGCATAACCAACCATTATACATTCGAAAGCACTTTTTTCTAATTTATCTGCAGGTACTGGCAACGTATAAGCCCAAGCCTTTGAGCCAAAAAAACTTTTAGTTTCTCATAGTTAACTTTGCCCAGGAACATTTTAGCAGGTACTGCATTTTTCTTTAATGCAAATGTTGGTGAACGATTTAGCTGATAAACTGCACAACACAATGCTTCGCCCCAAAGATATTTCGGTAAATTAGTCTCAGCAAATAGAGTTCTTACTTTACTCATTAAAGTAAAATTTATTCTCTCACTAACACCATTTTCCTGTTTTGTATGGGGCAGTGTATATTCATTCACAATTTCTTTTTGTTTACAAAAATTCTTAAAAGCATTTGAGGAGTATTCCCCTCCACAGTCTGATATTATTCTTACTGAATAATAACCTCTAGCCTTTAATTGCTGAATATAGTTAATAATATTACCTTCTGCTTCGTTCTTATGTTTCAACAAGAATACTTGGCAGAAGTGAGAGCAATCATCAATAATTGTCTTGTAATAACGTTCACCATTCATTGTGTGAATATTAAAAGGACCAGCAATATCACTGTGTATTAGTTCACCAATAACCTTTGATCTCGGTATGGAAACATCATTGAAAGGCTTTCTTTTTGCCTTACCCTCATTACAGGGACTGCACACCCCATATTCGCTTGGCAAACTGAGTAACTTCAAGCTATGCGCATTTAAATGTCCAAGCCTCTGGTGCCACAACACACTTTTATTAGAATAGATAATACAGGTAGCACTTTCTGAAGAAGGTTTTACGTCAAAATCTGCAACATATAAATTTTCGAAAGTACATAGGGCACATAATTTTCAGTTTACTGTTCGTAATTGTTGCATTTTGACCACCACTGTCGAAGTTTACATTGTAACCATTTTTAGTCAGCTTTTTAACAGATAAAAGGTTATATATCTAAGATTTAGTACAACTATAACATGTAACCTAATTTGTACTTTTTTATTGCTTTTATTGTTCCATGTTTCTACACTTAAATAACCTCTCTTCGTGCCTACCATAACAACACCATTGGCTTTTTTTATACCTACATTTTTCTCCAAAAGTTCAATATGATGCATATACTTTTCAAGATCTATAGACACCCAATTATTTGTCACACCACTATCCGAAATAAAATTTGCCTGCGTTCTGCTATACTGCAGTTCGGATGTTAAGGCTTCATTCACAGTCAAATCACCTGTCGCTATAAAATCAAACTCTTCTTCTTGCGTATTTTCACTCTGTGCTAGGTTAGAATTTTCAGACTGTTGTTTAGATGCTGCCTTTCGTCTACCACATCTGTGTCCACGGAATCCGCATGAACCTCGACTACGATTTCCATACGCACGATTTATCATATGTTTTTGAGATTAATTATTCGAGGGGCATTCACCTTTAAAATGACCTTTACCGCCACATGTATGACAAATTAAACTTTTGCGATATTCGCTGTGATTTGCCGAAGTATAAAATGAATGCTGAGTTTCTTTAACGTTATTATTGAGACTTTCTTTTTCTTTGAGCTCTTGATCTAATAATCTTGTTTTTACATCAGAATAAGTATATACAGTTTTGTCTTTATTCATGATAGTCTCAATAGATGTAATCACATTTTCATACTTTTCGGGCATAGTGAGAAGTAAATAACATGTTTTGTCGGCATCATAGGTCGCCGTCTTACTTACGCCATCTAATTTTTTATAAGGTGCTCAAATACGGTGAAATGATCTTGTAAATCACCATCAACAAATTTTAGTTTAAGAATCTTGCGCATAATAAACATTTTTGATAATGCGCTTTTCCTATGAAAAACACTTTCAAGATTCTTGATCATTTCTCTTGCAGACTTGGCATTTTCTATGTACTCTATATATTTATCAGATATCGTCTGTGCTAATATGTACTGAGCTCTGCTATCCATATCATTAAACTTGACTAGTTCATCATCTTTTAATTTTGTGTATGCTTCTTCAAGAATGTCGACGGCAAGAACTACTTTCTCTTTTTCTAGGAGTAAACGTATCCTGTATTTTCATGTAGAAAAATTGTTTGCCGTCAATATAGGTAAGGGTACAGTCGATGTAGCCATGGTCTCTTTTATTAACTATGATAACCTTTTAATGTTATATAGGCTATGTTAGGCCTATAACTTCTGAACACTTTAATCTTTACTTTTACAGCACATAAATTACAAAACAAGTTAAGAAATTAGACCTAACCTCAATTTCACAAATACAACCTAAGTTGCCTCTATCTTTTAATATCGGCCCTTAATCTGTCATTTACTTCTTAATTTAATATTAATTTATTTACTTAACCTGGGCCAATAACCTGTCAGGATATTAATAGGAAAATAAACGGTATCAGTTAACTGACACAAACTTTCTCCTAACTTACTTCAGTCAAAATAATATTGTTTTTAATCATTTTATTTTTTACTACTTTTTAGAACAAAACAAAAAAATATATTCTACCTACGTCAATCGTATAAAAAAATTATTGTCCTAGGCGGGATTCAATCGCGCGACCTTTGAATTACTGGCCGTGCTCGCTACCGTGGTGCTACCCCGTGCGGCCGCCGCCGCGATGCTAGATTGACAACACAAACTTGTTTATTTTTAAACATTTCCCCATAATTATAAAACGCCGAAGTTTTAATAAAAGCGGGTGGTGTCATTTTGTTTGGCATCTTAAGCACTATAAATACTGAAAATTTGATCAAAATCGTTAGAGCCGTTTTTGAGAAATTTGCATTTTTGTCGTTTTTTATGGGTTTTTAGGGGTAAATTTCAATTAAAAATTAAAAATTCAAAAAAATGAAAAAACGCCTGGAGATATTAGGGTTTAGTACCTACATACCAAATTTCATGAAAATCGGACCAATAGTGTCCTCTCTGGTCGTGTATACATACTGACAGACAGACACCACTCTAAAAACACTTTTTTGGGTTCAGGGAGCACCAAAACAAAAAATTCCACTAAAAATATTTTTGGGTTCAGGAAGCACCAACACAGATAATTGCACTAAACAATTTTTTGGGATTCTGGGAGCACCAAAACAGATAATTCAACTGAAAATTTAAATTCGAACATTTTTACGAAAACAATACTTTCTCCATATACTACGTATAGGGCGGAGAAAGTAAAAGGTACTCAGAGAGAACATAAAAGTGTACCGTATAGAAAAGTATTTTATTGAGAACTAAGCAACCATAAGAAAGTTAACACATGTCAGATATCTAAGTAACATATTTCATTTCATTTCATTTTATTTCATAGCCGTGATACAAAATATTG
>JAGFPH010020390.1:0-14282 GCA_018207615.1 Philaenus spumarius
ATGAGGAAGCACAGTGTCCATTTCAGAGGTATTACCAAGTAAACTATATACTCTGCTATATACACATGTGTACTATATATAGTAGAGGGGGACGGAATAGAGCGTGACGGTAAAATCCGATTCACAGCCCGCAATTTTTAGACGGGATGAGCCTATAGAAGTTTATTGGTGTATAGCTATAATAGTAATCGTTAAGCCTAAAAAGGTATAAATATATCGATTTGGGCGAAACTCATGGTCCGTTTTTCAAGGAACTCGGATGTAAAATAGTTTTTTTAATGCGTGTAGGCCCTAATGGTAAGACACAATATTTACCCAATAATCCTTGTATTTCTTGAATCACATCTGTGAGCGAAGCCGGAGGTACCAGCTAGTTTGACGTAAACTTGCTTCTATGTAGGCTTATAATAGTTAATTACTATAAAACTAAATACCTAACATAACTCGCGGCGCTTAAATGATTAAAAAAGTTTTTTTTCTTTCAAAGTATAATTACAGCCTTATAATAATTATGTTTCCAGAGCATAAAATAAATCTAGCGAACCAATCGTAGTTGCATAATATTGTAGTATTTTACAGGCCTAGGCCTGCACTACATTCTTTTGATCAAGCAGTTTGTAGGCGAGCTATGTGTTTCGAGTCCGGATATCTTGTTTAATATTTTTAATGAACACTAAGTCTTAGCTAATGGTTCATAAAGTGTATAGTTCATTTTGCTGTTGAGAGTGATAATTAATCATCCAAAATTAAGTAATCGTGAAACTTTACTTTGCCTAACAGTTAAAAGTCCACAAAACAGAAGTAAAATTCTGTCAATACCAGTGGCTATTCTATAAACGTATAACTTATGTTTTACAACAAAATAGGTCGACATTCCAATCGCTAAATTTCTAGTTACTGGTAATTTATATTATTAAATGAATAATTTTTTTTTGTTTAACGTCCTGCTGTTTTGCACTTAAGGCTAATGAAGACGGGACCTACAGTTTTACGTGGAATCCGAACCACAGCCAACGATGTCTGTTAAGAAACCATTTAGAAAATTATTCGGGGTCAATGGGAATTGAACCCGGAACTTTTCCATTGATGGATGCCATGACGATTGATAAAGCTTTGACGCCTTAACAACCACAGCCATCGAGGCTAAATTGATAAATAATTAGAACACTTCTAGCAATAAACGTATAATTTTACAGGTTGTCAGCACAAAAATGCCAGTAATACAATAATTATGTATATTGTAAATTAATAACAAGTTGGTAATTGTTGTGATTCAAGTGATAAATTAACTGTGTTTAATTAGTAGAAATACCCCGCACGGGGCCTTACAGGCTAGCTGCTCTCTTGGGGTTCAACGTCCCCCGCGTTCCGAGTCAAATATTTATATATTTTACTACTGGGTGAAATTTGTATTCTAGTTCAGTGGGCACTACTTAGTAATTAAATACAATCTTAACCCTAGAACACTAGCGTTAATCGGAATGCCCTTATTACTAGCGACACGTAATATTGACGTGTAACCTCTAATACCTGTATATTTCCGGAAAATGGCGAATAAATTCAAGCTTCATATACAAATTGAATCATTTTTACTATTTAAAATAAAAAACTATACTATTAGTAACTATTATTAATTAGCCTACACATATTTCATTTGTTCGGAACCTATGCACACTGAGGACATTTTTTCACTTGATGTTCACCACAGATAACTTTTCCGCAGCTTCAGTAAGTATCTGACACCCTCAATTCTTTTTCCAATCACAAAATGAACAGTAGGTTCTTCTTCCTACCTTTGAGGAACAACTTCATTTCTTTCACGTGGTAAAATATACTGTTAAATCTAGCAATACGTAAACTTTACGTGTTGTTTAGATAGTAGAGTTTAAAGTCCGCACCAAACTGACACCGATGAACGTATCCACCAAGCAGTCTGAAAGGCAACTAACTGCCCAAAGCACTGCTTGAATGTTTTAGTGGTAGAGGTACGGGGGAGAAGTAATGGGACAAAATGTCGGCGGCACACGTAAGTTTTGTGTACGCTAGTATTCTAGGGTTAAATACTTTTTCCTTTATTTTACTTTGTGTTGCAATATTTTTGTTTGTATTTTATACTTTGTTTTTATGTTACTATTAGGCTTACAATGATTATATTTGTTGGTGTTTTATCATACACACACATTTTATATTCCTTCATTAGTTTTAAGTTTCTGTTTTTTTTTTTTTTAAGATTCGATATAGTTTTATGTCTATTGTTAATTATTTTTAGTCTAAGTGTAACAATTATTTGTCATCCCTTGATAAAAAAACAAGTAAACAAAAATAATTCAGAGGAAACACGAAATTGATTTTCTATGAAAACTGAGAGAAAATTAAATATTCAGTTGGATCTTTAACAGATATCAACTCCTTTTAAACATAAATACGTACGTGAGTAACAATATAATATAACAGCTGACTTCACCCATCACCTGTAATACTTAAACAAAACCTAGCGTAGATTATACTTCACTTTGGGATTAAGTTTACAACTTCAATTAATACAAGTCTTGTGAAGTTTCTTTCTTAAAATATGAGTTAAAGAACTAAAGTAGACTATAATAGGCTACATTATAAGATTTGATTTGAGGTTATAAAATGAATATGAATACAACCTTTTATTATCAATATATTCATTTATACAAGTTTAAAGAAGAGATAGCCTACCCATTCGTTTAACTTCGGAAACATACGTACATCTTCGTGTAACATATAAACATATTCGATTCTCAATTTCTTCTTTACAATATTAATAACTTCTAAATCATTTGATCCATCAATATGAAGTTAGAAATCAATGAAAAGTTTATATTTTTACTTTCTCCACCCTATACGTAGTATATGGAGAAAGTATTGTTTTCGTAAAAATGATCGAATTTGAATTTTCAGTTGAATTATCTGTTCTGGTGCTCCCAGAACCCCCAAAAATTGATTAGTGCAATTATCTGTGTTGGTGCTCCCTGAACCCAAAAATATTTTTAGTGGAATTTTTTGTTTTGGTGCTCCCTGAACCCACAAAAGCATTTTTAGAGTGGTGTCTGTCTGTCAGTCTGTCTGTATGTATACACGACTAGAGAGGACACTATTGGTCCGATTTTCATGAAATTTGGTATGTAAGTACTAAACCCTAATATCTCCAGGCGTTTTTTTCATTTTTTGGAATTTTTAATTTTGAAGGGTAATTTACCCCTAAAAACCCATAAAAAACGACAAAAATGCAAATTTCTCAAAAACGGCTCTAACGATTTTGATCAAATTTTCAGTATTTATAGTGCTTAAGATGCCAAACAAAATGACACCACCCGCTTTTATCAAAACTTCGGCGTTTTATAATTATGGGGAAATGTTTAAAAATAAACAAGTTTGTGTTGTCAATCTAGCATCGCGGCAGCGGCCGCACGGGGTAGCACCACGGTAGCGAGCACGGCCAGTAATTCAAAGGTCGCGCGATCGAATCCCGCCTGGGACAATAATTTTTTTATACGATTGACGTAGGTAGAATATTATTTTTTTGTTTTGTTCTAAAAAGTAGTAAATAAAATGATTAAAAACAATATTATTTTGACTACAGTACGTTGGGAGAAAGTTTGTGTCAGTTAACTGATACCGTTTATTATCTTTATTTAGATATATAATAATGTATATACAGTAGCCTCAATCTTGGATTGTGTCTGAGAGGAGTAGGTAAAACTATAAGAAAGTGGCACGCAGCCCGTTTACGGAGTTGTAACTTTTTTAGTTAAATTAATTTGTGAACCTAGTTTTCGTGGAATTGGTTGAACCGCCAAGGCAGGTTAGGGGAGAAATAGAAGAGATGACACGCCAATTAGGCCGGACACTTTCCTAGTCTGAGGATACTGTAAGTAGGTACAAAATTTTAACAAATAGGCCTACAGTTTTTAATCCTTCTAATTGAACACAATTACCGAGTTAAAAACCCCGTCAGCATAGGTAGGGCTAGATTAAGTCTGTTGTTTTTAAATAGCGTTTTTTTTTAATTACGTATTTCTGATGTGTATCTAATTAATCAGCCTGTAATTTTCACGGGGGTTTACTAGTTACAACATAAGATGAAGTTAGTAGGCCTACATTGAAGACAATCCATAAGAAGTCTCAAGTCATATTATTATTTAAAATTCACTACAGCTTCCCACGAGCCAACCCATACAGGAATTGAATTTATATGTTTGTATAGCCTAGATATATATTTTTGAAAATATCGTATTATTTATTATTATAATTAATTGGCTTAACTGGCTTAATACTGGATCTATTTGTCGTATTCCAAATTATAACCGTTTACTTTTTAAACGATAGGCCTACTAGCTGTAAGGCTGTGTAGCTGAGCAAGAGCGTTACAACCCGCTATTATTTGGCGTCGTTGTTGACAAATGTCGTTTTACTGGTTTCTGTACGGTACTGAATGTTAATAATTATTCAACATTTATTAAGACTAGCTGACCCGACCGAATATTTCGCAAGTTAGGAGTAGGAATACTTACCTGATTTTAATAGATTGATTTAATTAAGTAAATGTCTTTTAATTTAAACGATTGTGTCCCATATACAAAGTAAGAAACACATCTAAAAAGACAATTTTCATCACCAATACGTTTCACCTCCGTAACTATTGAACTATAAACAGAAAAACACAATTAAGCAACAGCAAAATTAAACATAACCTACTTCAATAAAGTAAATTACAACAAAAACAAACCATGTTATGATAATAAAACATGTGTTGTTATAATCAGCTGATCTTTGCTATTATATTTGTCCATTAGAACTCCAGATGATAATGAAACATGTACTGTTATAATCAGCTGTTCTGTGCTATTATATTCAATTGATCAGTAAAAACAATGTTAATGAAAAGAAAATATTTTAAATTCCATTTTTAAAATATTAAATGAATAAATAGTAAAATTTTAAGGCAAATGGGCCAACATAGAGTTCATTTAACACAAATCGCATGTCAATCAGTCCAATAGAACTCCAGATATCACTCGGAATAGGCTTAAAATTTTACCCCATGTTAAATTGCCAAGAGATTTTAATTTCCGTTTTTAGAAAATTTACTGGGGTAGTAGCTGAAATCCAAGCAAAATGGGCAAATTTCTTTTAATTTGGTAGTTGGTACCAATTGCGTGTATATCGGTCCAATAAAACTCAAGATCTCACTCGGATTACAAAATAACTTTTCAAATTAATATATAGATAGATTAGTTGTTTTGCACTATTGTAAGAATACTTCCTTTTATTATGAGGAATATGCCCAGCTGATCTAATCAATCAGCTGTTATGAAATGTTTGATTTTGTACCTAATAATCGGGACATGACCGCTGCTGTTAAAACTTAAATAAAACATGGATAAAGACGAATATCTCCATAAATTATGCAGTTTTTATTTGGAAAATGGGCCCAGCATTCACGTAAGTCAACAATAGATTTCTTTGTCAATTTGAAAGTTACGCGGTTAAATGTTCAGGTTTTATTTGATAGGCATTTTGAAAGTGAGGTTAGAATATTTAAAAGTGTAAGCGATATATACCCCGTTATTCGTTGTGGCTTTTGTTATTCCGTTCTTCCTTGTAGCCTGTACGCCTACGTAGAAATTACGAATGTTGTTTTGTTTTTACACTGATTCTGGCGATACCGAGAAACATTTTAATTATTACACATTGTGTTCTGGTGTTTAACGAGGGTTTAGGTGTGTCTAGGTAGCACTAATGCTATCATTATAATAATAAATATGCTTTTTGTTTTCGCTCGCGGACTTCCGTATACTATAGTCGGCCTATTTCTAGGTTAGGTTATGAAGTAAAATTTATAAAACAGGCGCTGAATAGCTTATTCAAGATAATTTGCAGATACAAATCTGGTAGGTACCTTAGTCTTTTAATTAATCAATACAAATTGTATTTTCCTGTTATAATGTACATTAATATGAATGTTTTTTTCCCTCAACAAGAACAAAATTAAAGTTGATTTTCAACATTTTATTATTTATTGAAGAATGTAGTTGAAACAACAATAATTTAGGTTACTTAAAACAAAAATAAGAACACTGTTTACAATATTGTGTTGGAAAAGTATAAAAACTCCACTACTCTGATATGAAAATTACAACATTAAAATCATCTTAAGAGTTAATAGATAAGGTCTAAAGGAATAGGTACAGAATAGCTTTGTGAAATGGAAGAGAGAAAACCAAAAATAAAACAACTTTGAGTTTGAATCCTATTTATGAAGCACATAGGCCTATTAATTACTGTTTTTCAGTTTTGTTGATTTAGTTGATTGGTAACTGAAAGCCTAGACACTTTTTTTTAACAAAAGTCAAACTTAAAAGACAGTTTTAATATCATTACAAATTTAATATGTATAATAGCATAATAGCTTACATTTAATTTGGTTTAGGCCTATACTGTTTTATTTCATTTCATTTTTATAGAGTAAAATCTCGCTAATACTACACTATATTGTACCAGTTAGTTAAGTATTTGTACAGTATTGTACATCGCGATCAGTATTAAATTCTGACGTAACAAAGTTTTTTATTTTTTTAAAAGAAAGGCTGCTTATTTAATGCCGTGTTTTGTGGCGGCCTAACGTTGTTTTCCTTAGACAAATGAACTATTTTGGAACCTTTTCCCAGCCGTTTCAAAATTTCGCACTTTTTATATAGCGTGAATGTCACATCTTTTCGTTTTCCCGACATTTTACAAAACTGTAGGCCTACACTAGGAAGCTCGAACGCAACTGACTGAATGCTGATTGCCGACTCTGTCACGATGAAGATAGGTTTTATGTTTAGAACCGTACTCACAGACATACCGTGAGTGACATAAACAAAATATGAATCATATAATTTTCAAAAACACCGGATTAGCATTCTGGACCATCTGGACTGGCGCACGGCCGGGTTATAAAGAATGTAGCTTACTTTAGTTTATTTTATTTATTTATTTATTTATTCATTAGGCCTACAGTCAAAAACCATACATATGCATAGGCTACTATAATAAATTTTTATTATATAAATATATATATATTTCTTTTGCAACTAATTGCCCACACGTTGTGGAGCCATTTTATAATATATTTTTATAAATATCCTTTTATAAAGCCCCACTAGTTGGAAGCCATTTTATAATACTATCCATTTTATGAAAAACAATTGATAAATATAAAATACCTTTCTTTGTATTGGCTTCAGAAGTAGCCTTATAAATAATTAACACTGGATTTCTTTTAGGGTTATATCAGTCACAATTTTTATTTTTGAATTATATTTTCTTTTACATTACATATTGGCTAAATAGGCTATTTAAATAGGTTTAATGTCTATCTCGGGGTAAGGAACTCGGCTGACATGAATATGCTTTATTACTTATTCATTTTTGAATTATATTTTCTTTTACATTACATATTGGCTAAATAGGCTATTTAAATAGGTTTAATGTTTATCTCGGGGTAAGGAACTCGGCTGACATGAATATGCTTTATTACTTATTCGCCTTAATTACAAGGTTGAAATTTAATGACTTTAGATTTGCAAAATTTGGCATCATTTTAGAAGGAAATTATTGAGTTCTTATTTGGCTTTACTGTTCATGGAAATTTACTGTTCAAAGTCCGAAATGTTAATAGTAACACAGAGCATACCTATCTCTGATCGTTTTCACTGAATTTATCACTTATTTAATTTAAAAACACTGTTTTAATGAAACTTTTACTTGAGGTGTTAAATCCACAACTTCACTGTAACTCAGTACGGCTTCTAATGCTTTAAAAACCCGCGCGTCGGTTTTTTCATCTTTTGTCTCCTTCCGCGTAGTGACTACTTGGATCTTCTCGCTTCCTCTGGTTGTTGGCATAAAGTAGTACTGACATTTCACTTGATTTTTATTAATTTTTTTGAAGTCGTATATCTTATAACTGGATATCTCAGATATCGTATAGACTTTATTGGTTCGTTGTTTCCAAAATACACATATTTTTATTTATAGAAAGAATTTAACTTGAATCGCGTGTAACATCGTTAACTTAGTACAAATATGGCGTCATGTAAACAGAGGCTGATTTTAGTTACACAACATTCTATTCTACTTACATATATTTCGCTACTTATGAGCTAATTTTTCATATCGCTTTATGGCTAAATAATTACAAATGTTAATATTTTACAATGGTTTTCTGCTGAGGTTTGTGTTTTGAAATAAATACATTCTCACTTTAAAATTATTTATAACCATAGGCTACTAACATCTGTTCTTATGTTATTTACATTTTGCGGTCCGCTAGTAAACAGTGCGAATACGGATTTAATTTAATGTTGAAGTGTTTTGATAATAAATGTGGAATCTAATGAAATCTGGTTGAATAAATAAATAAAGATGGTGTTTTTCTATTACAGGATTCTTTTCTTTATGTGTTGTGAATTTGATCGTATTTTGGAATTTATTCCTTTGAATAGGTTATGGCATAGTTTACCTTATAATATTGGTTTGTTGTAGCTTACATTTAAACATGATTTTACAGTGTCTTTGGTTACTAGTGAAGTTAATACATGGGTACAAATAATATTGGTGTGTTTCTATACAATTTAATTCTTAAATATTGTTTGTCAAACTGGTTAGGCTCTAGGCTATTAAATGGTTTTCTTACATAGGTTAGGTTAGGTATTTGTTTTTCTATAAAATATGTATAACGTATTGGTTGAAATTGGATCAGTTCTCTCAGTCTTTTTGGTACTTTCATTTAATAATAATGTTATGGAATTTGGACTGTTATACTACGTCCAATATAAGTTATTATATAGGCCTATACTACAACATATAACAATTTTAAAGCAATTCAATTTTGAACAATTTAAAACAAATAATAAATAATATTAAAATAAACACAGACTCCAACTAATGTGATTAATTTAAAATTGGAGACACGTCCATAATTTCATGGCCGGCTACAGTACACAGAACTCCTCCAAAGAATAGAGAAAGATCTAGACAATAGTAGTTGTCTAAGGCTGTTTTTAAAGGGTAAAATATCCTGCAAAATGTCAATGCTATGTGGGAGCTCATCAGTCTAGCATAGGATGACCAAACGTGTCGGAAAACCGGGATTGTCCCGGTTTTTTGTCATAACATACGGTGTCCCGAAAAGTGGTTTCGGAACGCTCAAAAGTGGCGGAATTAAATTTTAAGTAGATTTTATGAAAGTTTATATTTTTTGTTTTTTATTTCGATTGATTAAACGAAATACATATGAAATGAATCATGTAAGTTATTTCACCTATGAAATGAAAGATGTGACGAAATTTCAACATTTTGTTTAAGTACTATTGAATTGTTTGATCTCGATAAAAATAAATGTGTGGCATTTTGTGGCGACATTACTAACACAAACTTTAGGAGTGGTTTAAAATCATGTACAACTACATAATCGAATTGTATAACTACGTCTCAAAGAACAAATACATGATCAAGAAGGCTAGAATCAGTGAAAAATACCCCTTTCTCCAAGAACAGTCAACCCCATCTAGAAACACTCAGTAGTATTTAAAGTTTTTGTACATTTTATTTTATTAAAAATTCAATTCTTATAATATTTTTAAAACTATAATTTATATTACATATCATTAAGTAAACAGATATGGAAGTAGTCATAGTACATTTTGTGTTTCTCCTTTTTATCGATAGGATATAATCATGCTAACAAAATGTATTAAAAAAACATAAATTTCTATTAAATACAAATATTTTATATTTTAAAATCCTGGGTACATTTTGGGAGGAGGTCCTTTGGTGCCCATCTGGTTGTGTCCCGGTTTTATCCGGAAATGATTTGGTCACAGTAGTCTAGCACCAGCTTGGGAAGGAAGTTTGTTGTACAGTTCAGTCTGTTCAGCCTAGCACGATAATTATTACCTTGCCTGGTCCTATAACTGTGCATATCTTTATTTTGGATAAGATCACATTTGAATTTAAAGTACAGTCTCATATCAAGTACATATATACTCGGAAATGTAAGGACTCCACGATCTTTAAAGGCATCCCTACATGACTCAGCTTTTTTAAGACCTCCAATAAGTCAAAAAACCGGGATGCCTTTATTTAGTCCAGTTTTTAAATGGTCCAGGTCGCCTAAACAGTGAGGCGTTATAATAAAACCTCTGCATATTCCGAACTGACGAATCTCCCCAAAGAGGAATTCCACAGTTCAAATATAGCCTACTGATATAATAATACAAGACCATAGTAAGCTGTTAATAAAATAGTAGGATTGCAGTATAATTTCTAATTTCTAAGTATAAATATTCCTTTACTAACTATTGTTGTCTTAAATAATATGCTATGTGATCAAAACAATTCAACTTAATGTCAATACAAAAGCCTAAAAACTTTACACTTTTGACCTCTTCAAGTACACTATCATCCAACATAATAACACTTGGTGTTTGATTTAGACTATGCGATTTGAAGTATTATCATTGAGGTGGTCTTCGAAATAAATTTTTAAACATCTCACAAAATGAACAGTTTTTAATTGTTTAACTATCCACTGTAGACGTTTCACTTGTTTTTGAGTACAGTTTACATTATTACATTTCGTGTACACTAAAAACGTATCTTGACTTGTTTTTGAGTGCAGTTTACATTTTGTGTAGGCCTACACTAAAAACGTATCTTTACTATTAGTAGCGAATTTCCATAGGAAAAATGAGCTATTGCAGTGGCCCTTAGAGTAAGACCCAAGGTCGGGAGTAGCAAATGAGCACCGATCATGGTCCCCAGAACACGTTTTGGGGTGTCATTAAAAATCATATATGTATATATGTGTTCGCATTTTAAGTCCGATTTGGTTCAAATTTGGTACACATGTTGTTTGTCTACGTCTCTCGGACGAGTTCGTTAGCCAAAAAATCCAACAATCGGAACGTTTTTTGACAAGAAGTAACTATCTTTTGAGATTTTTTCTACGAGAATGAATTTGTTTTTGAGTGTTTTTTACAAATATAAATGTAGGATGTTATTCTGCACATTTTGTTTTTTTACGCGACCTTATAGCTCGTTTGGTTCCCCCAAAATCGATCAAAACGTAAAATACCATACAAGTACCCGGTTCAAAGCCAGGTGGTGGAATCCATCGCGAGGTTGGCGTGCGAAGCACGCAATGCATTGTTTATTGGAGATACTCCCAATATGCGGAATGGCGTGCTAACCATTTTGCAGCTATTCAGCACCGTCGGGAATAGACCTATTTCCCAAATTGTTGGTTGAAACCCTAAAACATAGGCCTATAAACTTAATTTTTGAAATTTTCTCAACTCACGTCAGCGGTTCAGCTGCGTGATCGAATTATTTTTGTTATTATTATTTTTGTTTATACCCTTATCTCAAATTAGTTTCAAATTTGTATAGAAAAGGTCCATCAAAGTAAATGAGTTTAGACATAGGGCCTAAGCCTTCCATAGACACCCCTCAATGCTAAATTACATAATTAATAGCAATGACTACATATCAACGATATGTAGTCATTGTTAATAGGTTTTTATAATCCCAAAAAACAGAAAGTGATTTGTCGCAACTTACATTTTAGATAAAACTGAAATGATTAGTTACATTTTTAGTTATTGCATTTTTGTTTTTACACACACTATAATTTGGAATGATAGTCCTCTGTAGGATATTATAATTTGTGAAAGTGAATATATAATAAGCGGGAAATATAAGTAAAGGGAAGTAACAAGTATAATAATATAGGCACAACTGTCGCTTTATAAATATATCGTAAGAGTAAGATTTGAATTACTAGTTTTGTCTGTAAAAATGCTTGTAGTAATTACAATATGTTAGGATAATTCTTGTATTGTAAAGATGCTAACATTATTGCATGTGTTCCAGGATGACGAGCCTCCCGAGATCACATATTGCGTGGTGGACCACACGGGTACACTCTCGCTACAAACTCTTACACCCACACAACCTATGCCTGCCGAAGAAGAACTGAATTCGAAATTTGCAGAACTTGTTGTAAGTAGACGTATTTAAAATCAGAAGTAAGAGTGGAATCTATTTCATCTATTGAACAACATTTTATTGTTATTTTTTTTTTTTTCAAACCCGAGTAATTCAGTAGGTCTACATAATTTTACCAAGATTTAAAAGATTGTAACTCGCGTAAATGGTTAGAATAAGGACCAACTGTTTGAGTAGCAAGAACTAAAAATTATTTTACAGGTCTACTTTCACAATGTTTCTTAAACATAGATTTTTTCTTGTTATTGAATTAACCAGCAAACGACATCCTGATGCGCGCAGCCTGCCATTCTCTTCTCCTCCACTGCTGGTTCCCCCACTACCACTACTGCCTCTCTCGCCGTCGGTCACAAATTTACGCGTTTCGTGCTATGTTTGGAAGCATTTGAATCATATTTTATCAACCTTATTAAAAAATCTAATAAATACGAATTGTAGGTTTTAATGTCTACTTTCAGAATCCGTTTGGTAAATTTAAATCGGGCCACTCAGGTTAATTTGGCGCATTATGCAAGATAATGGCCTCTATTAATGTGACAAATTTCATCTTCCACTCGTTCGAAGTACATATATTAAACAATCATTTTCTGAAAGATCTGCGCTTAATATTGTAAATTAACAAAGATATACATTTTTGAAAAGTTGTATTTTTTAAGCATTTTTTCCGACTTTTCTCGGTGGAAAATGGTTCGATCGGGGTCTACAAAAGAAAGTTTTTTTAATTCTCTTTAAATGTCCCATTGGAAGTATTGTGATCTATTCATCACTTTTTATATCAACGAAAACCGCAAAAAAGTCCTAATTTATTGTTACCGTATTTTTGTTTATAAAAAATGCCCAAAAGTTTCTTGCCTGATAGTTTTCAAGTCACTGTGTGATGTTGCATGCTGGTAAATTTAATAACAAAATTAGCCTTTTTTTGCTCTATTACTTGGCTATTTTTATAACAATCTAAACTGTGCAAGTAGTCTTAAATTGTATCCTAAAGAAACTACTTTGAAGAGAGAGTGGTTTATTTCACGAAGGAAACTGTTTAGATCAGAAAACAGTTAAAGTTCCATTTTCCTATCGTTTCAAGTTTAAAGTTTATTTAACCTTTCCAGAACATTTTTGTATGTCCACCAAGAAATATTATCGTCTTTCTTTTCCTTAAAAATGGCTTGGTTTTCCAATCCGTTTAATTACATCAGATATTATCTCTTCTTTGTGTTATGTAGAACTTCAACTGTATTATAAAATACATACATTTTGAACGTGTCAAAAAAAAGCTTACAATAATTTTGAAAAAATTGTGTATTTTTGTCTGCGATAACATTAAAACTAACACAAGTTAGTTAAAAATAACTGATACATATTTACTCAAATCTTTTACCTAATCTAGAATATATTATTTGCTGCTGATGTACTTCTGAGGAAAATTACTTTATTTTTGACAAATATTAATGTTTCCCTATTACGTAAACTATTTATATTTGAATTGGGCTATCTATTTATTTTCTTAAAACTTTAAGTGACAATATTTACTCTCTTAATGAGGAATTTGTTATATGATTTAAATAATAATAGTTGAATCTGAATTTTTTTATGTTTTATGCATTTGTTTTCATTTTTTGATTTAGCATTTGGAAAGCTTTATTTAGGAAATTACTTTATAAACCAAGTGACTGTAATAAGAAATAAATATTTATTTTTCAGGAGGAGCTAGACCTGACTGCTCCCAACAAGGCAGCTATGATGAGTCTCCCGTCGGAAAAGAAATGGCAAATTTACTGCAGCAGAAAAAAGGTAATTATGATAGATATCTGATCATTATTTATTAATTCTTTTAAATCTTAGGTACACTTTGATTATATTGGAGCTACTAACCACTAGGTGTGTCCCCATGTTTGCAAACTAAATTGGGGCAGAGTGAAATAATTGTTGTAATGAGTTAAAAAAATATAATACTAAACCATCGTCAGTAATTTGAAATATACTCACAGACCTATATTTATCTTTGTTTATATTGCCTACTAGCTGACCCGACAATGTTTCGCTATTGCTTAATTTGAAACTTTGAAAGCCTGTAATTCGTATCCCTGAGGGGCGATGTAAATTATAATGGGATTATGCTCATTGCTTGATTTACCTAACCTAAAATTATATTCAGTTTTTGATCCAAATCAGTTGTTGATCAAAATCAGCTGTTGATCAAAATC
>JAGFPH010020391.1:430-14281 GCA_018207615.1 Philaenus spumarius
TTTAAGGGTAATTTTCCCATAAAAACCCTTAAAATAACGGAAAAATCAACTTTTCTCAAAAACGGCTCTAACGATTTTGATTAAAATTGTATAGTTTATTAGGGACCTAAAGTACTATAAACTGTAAAATTTTAATCAAAATCGTTCGAGCCGTTTTTGAGAAAAGTTGGTTTTTCCGTTATTTTATGGATTTTTATGGGAAAACAACTTTAATACAAAATCACCTCTCCTACCCCACCCTACAAGTCACCGTGAATCTGTTTAATAATTTAAATATGTTTGTGAGAAAGTATGTGCCAGTTCCTGGTACCGTTTATTTAATTTTATATAGTGTTTATTTTATTGTGAAGTGTGGTGAAAAATAGCGTTCGCACCACGGCCGAAAGGGCAGCTCTCGAACTTGAAACACGATCTCAAGCCTGTAAAACCTCATTTTCGGCCCTAGGTGCGAAATATACTTTTTTCTTAGTGAGCTATCACTCTATACGAATATACTACCTTCAAATTTTCCTATCTTCAGTAATTTTTGCTCTGCTTTGATTTCATGTCAGTCATAGCCGTTTATATTATATAGATTTTATGTTGTTATATATTCTGATGAATTAGGATAGTTTTTCAATAAAAATTTCGTTCATGGTAAAAAATTCTTCGGTTTCTAGTCAAAGCAGGAGCATCTTGATTGTATATATAAATCAATCATGTTCATATAGCTATAAATACAATTGTGTTACCACATATTTAACCAAATTCTAGTTTTTTATTGACAAGGCACAATTTTATTGGTACCATAACGTGCGACAGACGCCAAATTAAAGTTGAATAGAGCATATTAAAAGATCAGCCACCGAGGTCCAATGCCGAGGACAGGAGTAAACGACCTTCTCAAGGTCGCACTGTCTAAAACTGGCAACAAGGTACTAGCCAAATTGCGGGAACCTTCGATCATATCCACCTCTACTCTGTCTTGTGAACAATCAGTTAGTAAAACAACTATACCGTTTAGAGCAACACTTCAATCGTATTGGATAGATTTTCCTTCAAGAATGATATTAAAGCTTACAGATGTTTCCTGCTCGAATGGCAGAATTAGCTTTATCATTTGAAAGAGTGTGGGTGAGAAATGAGTATTTTCTTCCCCCTTTTAAATGAAATCATATACCGTGACCCTTATAACGCAACGCACTATATTATCCTATACTCTAATACGAGCAATGTCTGTTTGTTTGTTTGTGTGTTTGTACGAGCAATCTCGAGATCCAGCGGAAGGATTTTGCTGAAACTTTGGGATTAGAGGCTTTTGGGACTAAAAAATCGATTGGTAAAAACCACTACCTCAGGAAAACTCGTATTTTTCTGAAAAACTCATTGGAAAATTGAAAATTTTTAACATTGGGGTTATGTAATTTAAAATCAATAGGATACATATGACAAACATCAGCTGTTTCCTATAATATTTCCATCAGCTGTCTCCTATAAATTTTTTTTTTTTTTTGTCTTAAAGGTTATAATTGTTTTAAGCTTGAAATCAGCTGACCCGTGCTAATATTTCGCGAGTTATGAGTAGGCCTACAAAACAGTACTTATCTGATTTGTATTTACATACATTTTCCTATAAAAAAAAACACAATTAACAAAATACCGAGTAATGCTCGGTCGCCCAGGTACTACATTTTAATAGGTCTACTTTCGCATGTTGCATAGATTATATTTTTGCAGTATTGTTTAGCATATTTTGTTTGATTATGCTGTCAAATTGAATAAAGGGTATGATAAATTATATGATGGTTAACGAACATTAACTTTTGTCAAGCTTGATTGATTTATCGCCTGATAATTCCAATTGTCCTTATCTTGAAGGTGTCATAGCTTTTTATGACAAAATTGGAATCCTGCCATGACTGAATAAACCAATGTGCAATAGAATAAACAAGCGTTGGCGGTAATTGGCCCGTCATACATCCTGAATAATGACAGCCTTCAAGCGGTTTGCAATTCTCAAGTATTTTAAACATGCATTACTAATAATATGGAATTTACGCGTAGAAAAATGTACAGGTGTGTATACATGTCACTGTTTTGTTTGTATTTTACCTCTTTAAAACAAAACAAATGAAGACTTTCATCATAGTTTAAATAATTCGCTACTAGAATCGAACCTTACCTTGTCCCTTGTTTATGGCAACCCTCTATTGCTACTTAAAGTCTCTTGGTAGTTTTATTTTCATTACTAGTAAATCCCCGTGAAAAATCACAGGCGGATTAATTAGATACACATCAGAAATACACCATTTATACAAAAAACAACGCACTTTACCTAGGCCTACCTAACTATGCAGACGGGGATTTTAACTCGGTAAATGTGCACAATTATGAGGACTACAAAACTGTAGGATTACTTGTTAAGATTTTTTGTTTATGTATATTATTATATATAATTAAATAAAGATAAAAATATTATCTTTTAATTGCCTTTTATTTCATATTGATAGATCAAATGATTTAGAAGTTATTAATATTATTGATTGAAGTTGGAAACAAAACCCCAAAGTATAATCTACGCTAGGTTTTGTTTGCGTATTACAGATGATGGGTGAAATCAGCTGTTATATTATTAAGTTATATTATTTCTTCTTTAAATGTTACTCCACGTACGCTCGTACGTACACTCGCTTTTATAGGATGTGATCTTAAATTAACAGTATAGTACCTGAGCGACCGAGCATCGTTCAGTATTTTTTTTTTTTTTTTTTTGTAAATGTTTTTTCAGGAAAATGTATGTAAATATGAATCACATACTGAAAAAAAATGAATACATAATATACACTATTTATTTAAGTTAAAAATAACTTAATATGAGTGCAATTAGTTTAAAATTGTATTAGAATATAATATCTGCTATATTATAGTATTTTTTTACAGTTGATCTATTACTACGTATATATTTGAATACACTCAGTTTTACCACGACTAAATCGGATCTTAACCAAATACTTCCTTCCGTACTATATTGCGTGTATGTCGAGGATTTTCATTTGGAAGACGTACTTTTAATGTAGTTGGCCGCTTAACTCTGGAAAATGCTACGTATAACATGCCATGCATGAAAACTGACTGATTCATGGCTAATGATTTATGTTTGTTACATAGTATATAAACATCTTAAGCTAAAATTAACAGATTAACATCTGTTTGTAAAACAACTGGATTGTACCTGTAAAGTATCTATTCGCCTACTTAGTGATTTCAAAGGTGGTAAATAAAAGTTATTCAGAGTTTACATAGGCGAAAAGAGCTACATAGGCAGACATAAGACATAGCGCATCCGATTCCTGACGTCAAAAAACACCTATTTGCAAATTTTCATCCAAATCGTTAGAACCGTTAGCGAGATCCATGAAATAAATTTATAAATATACAAGAATTGCTCGTTTAATGGTATATTCCATCAATAGTAAGTCTACCTAAAGTGGATGTTTATCTTAAACTATACTTTTTGTCATACTGCACAGGAATCACAGGAACACTTAATTAATTAAATTACATTATTAATTTTTCCACTGATTTTAAACGCGTTTTTACCGATGGGCGACAGTGCTGCTATCAGTTGGAAAACAGCTGAACCATTTGAGTTGTAACTTTAAAGTACCGAAATTAATTGTTTACGTGGAATAATTTTTGGTACTAGTACAATCAAATACTTTTAAGTCCTGCTAATATAAAACAGTCAGATGGTTATTGAATCAGCTGACATATTAAGCAAGCAGTGAATTACTACAATAAGGAAATTACTTTAAGGACGAAACGCGACATGATAAACACTTTTTATTTTATTTTTTAAGTAGGGGAAACCCCTGCGTGCTCCGCACGCCAACCTCATTGGAACATTCTAAACACATAATCATGTTATGTTTTCTTTTTAACAGTAGGATAAAAACAACACCAAAGCTAAGATGGTAAATAATGTTAAATGTTGAAATGAAATTATTTCGTACATTGTAAAACAGCAGTTATAATAAAGGTTAAAAGAACCAGCAAGGCTCAGGTTTGCACTTTAATAAAAACCTAACCCAAAAGTTAGAAATACAAATAGTTGCTTCAAAGTTTGAAATCAGCTGTTAATGGAAATATTGGAGCAAACAGCTGTTTTATCAGTTTTATTCAACTGGTTGCTATGGTAATAAATTTAAATACATGTGTTGGTTCATCTGTCTAGGCCTAACCTAAGAATTGTTTCTGGCTAAATTTACAAATACTGAAATACAAATTGTGTTTAGCAAAATGAATTATAGCCTTTGTTACTCAGGGATAGTGTAGCTTTTTATTAGTAAAACTATTTTTTTCAATCGGTTCAGTAATTCCAGAAATTACCCCCTACATACAAACGAACAAATGTTACCTCTTTATAAGGTTAGTATAGATTTATGTAAATAGCACTAAGGAAGTACGAAAAATTATGTACTATAAAGTATGTGTATTACGCAGTAAAACAATACATACAATTTCCGCAATATAAATAAAAAACAAACATCGCTATCTGCAGTTACCATGTAAACATGTATATTTGTCACATAGCCTATGTTTAAGACGCAATTACTTTTACATTCTCTCTCGTTCATTAATCTTTTAACTGATGTCTTTATTTACAAAAGTTACGAAAATTTAAATAACCTTGAGCATATCGATTTTAGAGACAACAAATTATTTCCCTTTACGTAATGTCATAAACATATTCACTAACGAAATGATTACTTATCAAATAAAATAGATAAAAGTTGAGCGTCATTCACACTACCGTCAATGTTAATTATTTAACTCCTTATTATTTTATAAAATCACCTGAGTTACTGTATAGACATTGTTTGCAACACATGTTGCGTATTTACTATAACGAGGTAATCTCATCGCATCAATATCTCGAAGGTCAGTCCTTCATTTATTTTGTAATCCATTGATGCTCTCTATAATAATTACAGATTGGTTTTGGTCCGTTGAGGTTGATTAAAGGTTAAAATGAACTGAGAGATATCAAGAGTATTGTATAACGCTTCTAGGAGATCAAGTAGTTTAGGACAAACCACAAACACAGTAGTTTAAAACAGTTAAATCGATCGTTCCAACGTTAACCTCTTTCGGTTAAGGTTATTTTCGAAATATTGCTTTATCTTCCTACAATTTTAACTGGACAAATGTTTCTTTCGTGTTTCCTTTACTTTTATCTAGCAGTTATAATTGACGTAGAAAACCCGCACAGAAGGAATTTAACAGTTTGTATTCAACCGTTTTTCAAGTTTGAAATTATTAAATGTTACATATATATATTATTATTTAATATTTCAAAGTATACACAATTTAAGAGTTTTAATTAGGTCCCGATTTAAAACCGGACTTAATATTCCAATTATTTACGAAATATTGTGAAGTGTAAACTTCTATAATGTGCACCACGTCCAAAACTTTGTATACATGTGTATAGCAGAGTATATAGTTTTCTTATTGCTGGGGGTGAATCGGATTTTACCGTCACGCGTTTTACCATGCGTTTTGTGAAACGCTCTTAATGTGAAACGCTCCTGAAGTGAAACGCTTTTATGCCATCTGTTTGAAAAAGTTTTAGTCTTGTTGAGATTCGAACCAGCAGAGTCCATCACCATATACTAGCTCCTTAGTCGGTTAGGCTACGATCGCATTGCAAATTTAGTACATTTGAGTTGGGTAACAGGTTGTCCTACATCATAGGCTTAGTCTGTTTCTGTTATCGTTAACACAATGTATAGTTTAATTAGTAATACCTCTGAAATGGACATTATGCTTCCTCATTTCGTAAGTTGTGTTAAAAAATAAACATTGTGCTTCCCCATTTCATAAGTTAAATAAAAAAATGAACATTTTGCTTCCTCATTTCTTAAGTTGTGTTTACATTTCTCCCGTGTGCTCTTAAGCACACAAATATTATTAGTTTCTTTTTTATCATATTTAGATACTAAGACTTATACGTATTGTATAACCACTGAATTTGTTCTTTCTATTAACAAATAATCTTATATGCTCGTAAATCTAAATTAACTTTTGTTCAATTTAGTTAATGAAAATCCGAAATACAATATTAAATAATAAATATTGTTATTTGTATAGGTTATGTTATCATTTATTATAAATTCAGGAATTAGGTTACCCACCAATGTGTGTCCTTCTGTATATTTTAAACATGTTACAACTTGAAGTAGTTTGTAATGTCAGTATTTGTTGTTTTTGTATATGTTTGTGTATGTAGAGAATATAGCCATTTCTTTAGTATTAATTGAAGTATATATTTGAGGGCGTATAACAGCTTTTAAACAATGTTTCATCAATGCACAATACTAAACAAACCAGGTAGAAATAACAACATCCTTCATCAGAAATCAACGAATACAACAAGAACACCGCTAAATGCATTAAATACCTCTTTCACTGACATTTAAACGCTGTTAATATCACTTTAAATAGACTATTGAACGGCAATCATCCAGTTCATTGTTCGATACACAAAGTCATATTATAATTACACTTTCGGTTGTCAAGACTGTGAAACACTTCCGTCTAGGCTACACTTGGTTTGTTTGAGTGAATCAGTGTTTCACTAACCAGGAAACGTTAATTGCAAAGTGTCTGTCATTGACGAGAAGTCGCCATTGTATCTTTCAATACGTTCATTCTGTTGGCAAATGATTTATTAATGACCAGTTTTACAAGCTCGACTGAATCAGCGGCAGGTTGAATGGGTAACGGTTAAAGGAGAACGGGTAACATTCCAATAGATGGTTGCCGTTTAGAGAATTTTGTAGTTGAATAATTCATTAAATGGAGAAATTTAAAAAATAAAAGTTGATAAACAACCATAGAATATAGAGTTGTGTCTTAACATAAAACCAATTAAAAATACAACACATTTAAATACTAAAGTTTCTTTTCTAGATCCTTTAATTCAGTAAACGAGTTTACTGTGTATTACTACTAATTATTTACAGAAATGATGTGTCCAACTTTCTTATAGTAAAAATTGTGTAATACTTTTCACGCTGTGTGTTGAAATATTTTTTTTAATAACTGTTACAGTTTTAATATTGTTTGCGCTTTTAACTGATCATAATTATTGCTGAGAGTACCTATATCTATATATATAAAAGCGAAATACCACTCACTCACTCACTGACTCACTCATCACGATTTCTCAAAAACTACCGAACGGATTGAAATGAAATTTGGTATGTAGGGCTATAGGTGCTCACTAAGAAAGGGTTTGAAAAAATTCGAAATTTTAGGGGGGGGGATCAAAGATATTAAAAAACGATTTCTTCAAAACTACCGAACGGATTGGAATGAAATTTGGTATGTAGCTTCTTCTAGGGCTATAGGTGCTTACTAAGAAAGTGTTTGAAAAAATTCGAAATTTTAGGGGTTTTGGGGGGATCAAAGTTATTAAAAAACGATTTCTTCGAAACTACCGAACGGATTGGAATGCAATTTGGTATGTAGCTTCCTCTAGGGCTATAGGTGCTCACTAAGAAAGGTTATGAACAATTTCGAAATTTTAGGAGGGGTTTAGTTGGATCAAAGTTACTAAAATCATAGTTTCAGATCTTTTATTATTATGACAATAGTGATTTTATTATTTAAGATCTATATATATAAAAAAGCCAAATACCACTGACTGAACACTTAAAAAGAATACAATTACGTCAAAAAGACTGAAAATACCAACCACCACGGGCAACGCCGTACGGGTAAGCTTGTTTAATTATATTTTTTGTATACACTTAAAACAGCAATACAAATATTAAGATAAAATGAAATTTACAGGATGTAATTTGAAAGCAATGGATTTTAACTTGTTTTTTAAAACTTTAATAATTCAAAAAACGTTTGGCTGTAGGCTAATTTTGGATGTTGTAGACAATTACCAAGAAATTATGTTTTCAGTCTTATCTATAACTAGGTTATTCTTTCACCTACAAAAACATAAATAACATTTTGTTTGTCTTTAAAAAAAATTAAATATTTTCTCTTTTGTAAGTTAGCTTTTTTTAAGATATTCCACTTTAAAAATGTTTAACAACCGCCATTTTGAAAATTATAAACATAAATTCTTGGTCTGTGGTACACTTGAAAATGCTTATACCTAATTTGAACTCAATGTCTTATCTATTTCCGCAGTTACAGTAAATTTTTGTAAAAAAACAAAATAGTGGATTGCTACTAAACTAAGCCGAATTCGAAAAGAGTTACTGAATATTTTCCATTTATTTTAATGTGTACAATAGTATCCAGCCAAGGTTTCTGTAAACACCCTGAATAATATTATAGTCTGTCGTCTTACTTTTTGTTATTTTAATTTGAACAGTTTTACTCTTTCTGTGTTTGTACAAACTACCGCTCTTACTTAATAATTTGAGTAAACCTTACAGGCCGATTAGTGTCTATATGTTTATCAAACTAAAATAGTTATTGAAATAAAGGTTGTTATTTAAAATTGAGAAAGTAGCAAATGTAATTTTATAAAATGTTGACAAAATGAAGATTTTACTTGTTTTGAATAATCGTTTGTGTATTTTTAATATCAAAACTGAATTTTAAATTTATTGGAAACAATTCTTAAACTGACTATGTAATTTAGTAAATGTCCAGTTGGGAAAATAAGAAGTTTACATTTTGTATAGCTTACAAAAGGTTTACCTGTATCTGTAAGAGCCATCGTAGTTGTTCTCATTGACGTAATTAATAATAGGAATAACTTGTCCAGGGGTGTAGGTCTGAGGGACTCTCCTCTGTGCTGAGACGCATGCTACTAAAGCAATTATACACACTGCCTGTAACAATAGCAAAACCAGCAATTACACACCCAACTTGTACAGCAATGATAATACATATTATGCAATATACATTCCTAAGTAAGAATCTAGGTTTCTTCATTCAATAGATATTTTTAGTTTTAGTTTTACTCTCCAACAAAGAATGGTAAATAAATTATATAAAATTTGTATTTTGTTTTTCTTTCGTAATGAGATTGTTTAGTTAATAGACGGTACCAGGAACTGGCACATACTTTCGCACAAACTTATTTAAATTATTAAACAGATTCACTGTGACTTCATAATTGTATTAAAGTAGGAGAAGGGATACATTAAAGTAGGAGAGTAACTAATAAATATTTTTATTATTAGCTAGAGAGAAAACTATTCGATCGATTTCGAACAAATTTGCACTAAACATGTCAATTAGGCCTGTATAGATGCACGAAAAAGGTTTTTAAAAATTTAGCCGAAAAAAACCCAAAAAATCAGTTATTATTATTAGCTAAACAAGATTTTTTAGAAAGGTACGGGTTTCTGCATATGGTAGGGCACATTAAGGGCTAGAAATAAGCCAAATTTTATCAAAATCGTTAGAGCCGGTTTTTTATAAAAAAATAATACTTGATTTTGGGGGGATTTTTTGGCCAAAAATCTGGTTGTTTTTCAAAAAAAAATCAAAACCCTGTTTCGTTTATCTATATAAGCCTAATTGACATGTTTGGTGCAAATTTTAAATCGATCCAATAGTTTTCTCTCTCGCTTTGTATACAAATAGACATACAGACAGACATTTTGTAAAAACCTCTTTTTTGGACTCAGAGGGTCCCAAAATGGATACAGTATTCCACAAAAGTCTCAACATAGAGTTTTTTCGATCACTGTACTTTCTCTATACTATAGTATAGTGAGAAAGTAAAAGTATATATGCAAAGAGAGATTCAATTATCAAGATGCATTAAAATTTACTTTATATTAGAACTAAATAATGCCAAACTAAATTAGTTTAAAGTATATAAAACCTTATACTGTTTAGTAAGGACATGCATTCATAAATTTCCTGTTCATTTTATTTATAAATGTTTATTTAACTTTAAGCTTGTTCAACTTATTAAATTAAACCACTTCAAATCAGTGTAGTATTTGTTTACAAAAATATGTAGACCTACTTAATAGCACGTTTTGTAAAAACAAATATAAAACGTAATTTTCTTCTCAATTTGTTTAAAATGTATTCGGCATGATGGAGGTTCTACTAATATATCGAAACATGTTTAATACGGCAAAAAGTAAACATTCATCCTCTTGTAACGAACTAGAACTATTTTGAATGAGCTAAGTTTAGGAATCCTATTAGCCAACTTATATTTGAAACTTGCAATTAGAAAGCAACCAGCTTACCCGTGAGGACATTTTAATTCAGCTGACAATCTGATTTAATTCAGTTAATTAAGTATATGTACTTACTTTTATTTATATAAATAACAGTTTATAGCCTAATGATTCATAAAGCTTTACGTTGATTTAATTCGATTGATTTGCGTGATGGGTTACACTTGCATAGCTGTCTAACAGCAGTGATGTTAGCTAAACCGATTGTTAATAGATGGTGCCTTTCATTAGGAATCATATGATCTTCCTTGGGGAAGTTTTGTTCCTTAATTTGTAGAAAACATTATTTTAATATATTTGTATATTTTTCGTCAATAGCAGGGAAAGTGAGCTTTAAAATAATGTTTGAATAATTCATTTTGCTGAAGAGGGAGATACGAGATATGGAGTTGTCACAAAAAAAAACAAAACAAAAACAAAAACACCCCTTTAAGAAATAATATATATTATAGTTTTTACGCTTATTAGTTACTAGGGGAGACCCCTGCGTGCTCCGTACGCCAACCCCAAATGGAACTTCGAAAAACATATGTTATGATTTATTTATAATAAAGGTGTAGGATTAATAATAACCTCAAAACTAAGATGGCAAATAATGTTAAATGTTCAAATTAAATTATTTCTTATATTTTATAACAGCAGTTATAATAATGGTTAAAAGAACCAGCAACGCTCAGGTCTACACTTTAAAACTCTAACCTAAAAGCTAGAAATACAAAAATAATTGCTTCAAATTTTGAAATCAGCTGTTAATGGAAATATTGGAGCTAACAGCTATATTATCTGTTATTTTATTAAATTGGTTGCTATGGTAATAAATGTAAATACATGTTTTGGTTTATCATTCTAGGCTTAACCTAAGAATTCTTTCCGACTAAATTTACAAATATTGCAATAAAAAAATATTTTTATCTAAATGAATTATAGCCTATGTTACCCAGGGATAGTGTAGCTTTTTATTAGTAAAACTATTTTTTCAATCGGTTCAGTAGTAAGTACCAGAGATTACCCCCTACATACAAACAAACAAAAAAACCAACTTTACCTCTTTATTATATTAGTATAGATTAATTAGTTAGAAAACAGCTAATGGGAAAAACATTTCCTTGAAAAATTCTTTTTGTTTTTATTTAAAAATAAGTTTTTGTTGAGGTATATACTCACGATTTGTATTTTTTCTACAAGAGAAAATAACAACAATGCAGCTTTACGTAAAACACATTTACAATATTATTAAAGCTTGGACATTTATTTGAACCATGTTATTGCTCAGAGATTTTTTGTTGCGGCAATTCTATCGTGAAAAATAATATTTACTATTTACACCTATTTCACTTGAACATTAATACTGTAACATCTGCATGTATTTAGTTTTAGTTGACTTGCAGAAGAAGCACATGATCAATGTACTAGTTACTTTGTACAAACCAACAACATTTGTTGACGTCTACGTTTGTACAACATTTAGCAGACTCAATTACCCACAGCTACTGGTACTGTACACGGTTGACTGGACACTCGTAGCGGCCTTGTAGTGAGAGTGGACTATGATTGCGTCATTCCAATAAACTTGAGACAATATCTCTCGTCATCATAACCTCATTCATCGTTACTTTCGCTCAAATTAAAGTGCAACATTAACATACCTCACAATGGGCCGTTAAACGCCGCGTAAACCAGACCCGCTTCGACACGATCTGCACTTTAAATACGTTTCAACACCAATTAGCTCTCGGACTGAAAGTGTTTTATGCGAAATGTATTTGACAATAAAACGGTTGTAAGCTATGTGGGTGGAGTTTAGTATACAATGTGCATATTTAAATTATCATTGACACATTTATAATTTTTCTCACTCTCTCTTTGTTCCCCTGTTTTTGAAAATAGTTTGAAATATATCTATTATTATTAATATTATTAAATATACACATTTTCTTATTTTATGTGAATATAGATTGTGTTTGTTCTATTTATATTGTATCCACTTTGATTTATTTATTTATCTATACATATATTACATAAGCGAAATACCACTCACTCACTCACTCATCACGATTTCTCAAAAACTACCGAACGGATTGAAATGAAATTTGGTATGTAGCTTCCTCTAGGGCCATAGGTGCTCAATAAGAAAGGGTTTAAAAAAAGTTGGAAATTTTAGGGAGGTTTGGGGGGATCAAAGTTATTAAAAAACTATTTCTTCAAAACTACCGAACGGGTTGGAATGAAATTTGGTATGTAGCTTCCCCTAGGGCCATAGGTGCTCACTAAGAAAGGGTATGAAAAATTTCGAAATTTTAGGAGAGGTTTGGGGGGATCAAATTTACTAAAACCATAATTTCAGAGCTTTTATTATTATGACAATAGTGCTTTTATTATTTAAGATCTATATATATAAAAGTCAAATAATACTCACTGACTAAACACTTAAAAAGAATACCCGTTAAAAAGACTGAAAATACCAACCAATACGGGCAACGCTGTACAGGTCAGCTAGTTATTAATATTATTAAATATACACATTTTCTTATCTTATGTGAATATAGATTGTGTTTTTTCTATTTATATTGTATCCACTTAGATTTATTTATTTATATCGTATATTATTCTTAAAAAATAAAGTGTACAATTTTTCTAGAATGTCTGCGATTCTCAGACATAGAACCAATGAAAATAAATATCTAGGATAACTACCTTATGTAACAATCTACCGGCTAAAATTGTTTTGAACAAAATAAAAACGTGAGAGATTTAGGAGATTATAAACATTATCAATTTTGAATTTATTCTAGAAGTCTTTGAATGTTTATATGCAACATGTTTGTTACATGCGTTACAAATTTGGATAAACCACATAAGTGCATACATTACAAATTACATATTATTTATTAAACAATACTATTAATCATAAGCGGCTTCGTCCTGACTGACGGACTTAGATAGAATCAACTTAGAGCAATAAACTACTCAAGATGCAAATACGATAATTTAAACGTATATTCTTGTGAGGTCGTAAACGCATTCTAAGAAAGGTTTTGCAAAATTTTCATTTTAAAACGTTAAAGTTGTAAACATTTGGAGGTTCACTCCCTATATCAGAAAAACAGCTGTTCGGATCAAAGGCTTAGCATTATATGTTTGTTTACATTGATTACCGTAGCAACCGACCGTTCTTCACAGCCAACGCATTTTTTAGCTTAGATTATCAAACCAAAAGTAAACAAAAATCAACTTAATATGCTTGTTGAATTATAATGTAATTCAATTCAAACATCTGTTATTACATATTATTAAAAACAGCTGATTCAGATAAAAAAAACTTAACATAATTTATGTTTGGCCTGCGATGAACCAGAATACGTTCATTATTTGGCAAATTTAAAATCAGGTAGTTATTCTTCACAACTAAAATTGTTTTATGTTAGGTAAAAGCAACAAAAGGCTTACTGTATTATATAAGTCAATCATCTGGAGTTACATATTTTATTGTTTCCTTCAATTGTTAACATAAAAATGTGTAGATTAATTATTATTTAAATATCAACGGTGAAATTAGAAAGCATGCCGCAATTCCAATTGTTGGGGATGATCGTGTCTATTTTGATATCTGTCTTACTTTAGCTCATTCGTT
>JAGFPH010020393.1:2814-14280 GCA_018207615.1 Philaenus spumarius
GGGGGGGGGGGGGTCAGGTCATGACCGGGGTTTGAATTTAAACCCTTTCAACACTTTCATTGCTAAGGACGCACATGTGAGCTTGACACTGAACACTATGAGAAGCGGCCGATGCATAGTGCATTGCACGCCAACCAACGTATTGGGAGAATTTTCAATACAAAGAGCATTACTGCTTCGTATTGGGAGTATTTTCAATACACAATGCATTGCGTGTTTTGTTAGAGTAAAGTATTTTTGTTGAACCTTCATAGTTTTCTTATTTAATAGATCAGATACAGTGCACAATAAAGTAAGACTGTAACCTACTGTATCCATGTGAATTGTACGTTGTAGCATTGACTATATAAGTACTATATAAGTACTAGCATTGACTATATAAGTACTAGCTTTGATTAATCAAGGGTACTAGATAACCGAGCTAACGGGCGGTCTGTACCGCGGTCCAGGACCATGAGTAGACGTAGTAGTACAGAACCATCTCGCTAGGAGTCGTAGGAGCAGCACCGGTATTTGGCCAAAGACAGAAATTTGTACATCAACACAAAATAGCAGAAAACGTACTTGTTTTCATTATTAGAGTGAACTAAAGGTTGTTGTTGTCACTGAAGCTTGATGTTGGCTTATCAGTTTTAAAAAACTTCAAAATCGTTCCTTTACCTTGATCTTTATTGCGTTTATTACTAGGCCTACCACTCATCTTACTAATATAATAATTCTACTGAAACGTTCACCCTTAAACATTTGGTAACCCATATCTGATGATACCCTTCTGAAGATCTACTGTGCCGATTTTAGTGCTGTTTGTTATAAATGACAGAAAATGTTGTCATTATTATAAAAAAATTATGAAATGTCAATTTTATTTCATGGGCATATTTAAAAGGCACTTTTTAAGTTTTGGGGGTTTATATTAAAATCCTGTTATTTCTGAAGATCTACTGGCCGATTTTAGTGCTATTTGTTTTAAATGACAGACAACATTGTCATTACTATCAAAAAATTATGAAATGTCAATTTTATTTCATGGGCATATTTAAAAGGGCACTTTTTTAGTTTTATGTTAAAATCCTATTGATAGCTATTTCTGAAGATCTACCGGGCCTATTTTAGCGCTGTTTGTTTTAAATGACAGACAATGTTGTCATTATTATCAAAAAATTATGAAATGTCAATATTATTTTATGGTTTTATAAAAAATAGCACTTTTTGAGTTTTTTTGTTTGTTTTATGTTAAAATCCTATAGATAACTATTTCTGAAGATGTACCGAACCGATTTTAGTGTTGTTTGTTTTAAATGACAGAAAATGTTGTCATTATTATCAAAAAATTATGAAATGTCAATTTTATTTCATGTGCATATTTAAAAGGGAACTTTTTGGCTTTTATGTTAAAAAATAAAGTACGTCATTTTGGCGGAAAATTTGAATTTTCCATTAGAATCTATATAAAGCTGAAATACCACTGACTGACTCACTCATCACAGTATCTCGAAAACCATAACTCCTAAGGAATGTGAAATTTGGTACACATATTGCTCATAGGCACTAAGAAAGGATTTTAAAATATTTCGCGTTTAAGGGTTGAAACAACCCTTAAAATCATAAATATTGTTTGTTTTATATCTCAAAAACCATACGGCTTAAGAACGTGGAATTTGGTACGCAAATTTTATTACTCATAGGTACTAGAGGTGCACTAAGAAAGGATTTTAATAATTTTCGTGTTTAAGGGTTGAAACAACCCCTGAAACCATAAATGTTGTTTGTTTTATATCTCAAAAACCATATGGCCTAGGAACGTCGAATTTGCTACACAAATTGTTCATAGGCCTTAGATTTGAACTTAGAAAGAATTTTGAAATATTTAGCATTTAAGGGTCGAAACAACCCCTAAAACCATAAATATTGTTTGTTTTATATCTCAAAAACCATACGGCCTAGGAACGTGGAATTCGGTAAACAAATTTTGTTACTCATAGGTGCTAAACTCGCACTAAGAAATGATTTTAAAATATTTCGCGTTTAAGGGTCGAAACAACCCCTAAAACCATAAATATTGTTTGTTTTATATCTCAAAAACCATATGGCCTAGGGATGTGGAATTTGGTACACATATTGCTCACAGGCCTTAGATTTGCACTAAGGAAGAATTTTAAATATTTAGCATTTAAGGGTCGAAACAACCCCTAAAACCATAAATATTGTTTATTTTATATCTCAAAAACCATATGGCCTAAGAACGTCGAATTTGGTACACATAGCCTATTGATCATAGGCCTTAGATTTGAAATTAGAAATAATTTTGAAATATTTCGCGTTAAGGGTTGAAACAACACCTAAAACCATAAATATTGTTTGTTTTATATCTCAAAAACCATACGGCTTCGGTCATTTAAATAATTAACAGATATTTATATTTGTCATACCAATTTTTTGTATAGCTGATGTACCCGTCTTCGGTCAGGTAAATAAGGAAAACTTATTACAGCTGTCGTACCCGGCTTCAGTCATGTAAATAAGGAACAGATGTTTATATTTGACATACATAAGTTAAATAATTTATAGATGTCGTACCTTACTTAGTTTAGGTAAATAAGTGAATCTTTTTATGGTGTCGTGCCATCTCGTCCAAGTGCCATCTCGTCCAAGTGCTATCTCGTCCAAATTCTACGAACGTTAATTCTCTACCTGCCAACTAGTGCTATCTCGTCCAAAAACCTATGCTATTGTTTACTTGACAAGTTTACAAAAAATATTGGAACGTTTAATTCTTTTTATTAATGGTCTTCTATAAATTGCGTAAAACAGCAAGGTATTTGTTTACTTTAGCGTGTCAATCGAAACTACTATAAATACACAAACCTTAACTTTTTTCTTTATAAATATAGTATTTACACTTCGTAGAAACGAACAGTTTAGCCAACTCAACTACAAAGTTGTACATACGTTTTTAAAGTAGAAACATACTGTTATCGGCCAGGTTAAGTAAAAAGTAAACATACTGTGACTAAATACTATAGGTTAGAACCTTTTAGTTTTTTTTTTAAATTTTAATTATATAAAGTGATAATAACGAAATATAATCATACTGTTATCGGCCAGATTAAGTAAAAAGCAAACATACTGTGACTACATACTATAGGTTAGAACCTTTTAGGTTTTTTTTTTTAATTTTAATTATATAATGTGATTTACACTCGTACGATTTACACATTGCCACACAATTTCTCCACACTTTTAATTTTTCTTTGTATACCGAAAACCGTTATATAAAAGACTAGGTTGGCCTCTTATGGTGGTCGAAAACTCCATATTCCTATAGATGTTTACACCTCCCGATCAAGCATCCAAATGAGGTTTAAATTGGCAGTGTCCACATGTATACAAAGGGTGGGAGAGCGGTGAGGGTGCTAGGCGAGGGCGCACAACCACAGGCTACCTGCGTTGCCTTCCTCAACCCTTGTTAAGTTTTCACTTGGACGAGATGGCACTAATTAATGTGTTCATTCAACTGTAAAACTGAGCTGGACGAGATGGCACTCTTTTCTAGGAAATAGGGTGTTGGACGAGATAGCACTTGGACGAGATGGCACTACATCCTTTTTATAGCTGCCGTACTAGGATTTGGTCAGGTAAATAAGAAACACTTTTCTTTTTAGCTGTCATACCAGGCTTAGTTCAGGTAAATTAGGAAAACTTATTACAGCTGTCGTACCCGGCTTCGGTCATGTAAATAAGGAACAGATGTTTATATTTTTGTCATATCAAATTTTGCATTGCTGTTGTCTTCGGTCAGGTAAATAAGGGAAACTTGTTTTTCTGTCATACCCGGCATCCTTCATGTAAATAAGTAAAAAATTGTATAAATGTCGTAAAAGACTTAGTTCAGGTAAGTAAGTGAAACATTTTTATACCTGTCTTTATAGCTTTTTAGCTGTTTTTTTTTATAACTTTTTTAATAAAATTTTTAAAAGTTGGTTTACTTTTTTCAAAATTTTTTTATTTTTAGAGCGATGTGCAGATTAAAGAAAAAAATGTATTTCCTAAAAGGTGTTTATGAATTTGTATTTGCTGTATAATGCGATTTAAGTCGTACGTTTTTTTAAATTATTTTTATTATTTTTTTTTTAAAGTTATAAAAAACAGCTAAAAAGCTATAAAGACAGGTATAAAAATGTTTCACTTATTTACCTGACCGAATCCTAGTACGGCAGCTATAAAAAAAGATTCACTTATTTACCTATATACCTATTTCTGGAGATCTATATGACCAATTTTAGTGGTGTTTATTCAAAATAAAAGGGAATATTGTCTTTATTATAAAAATGTTATGAAAATTAATTTGTATTTCATCGGTATTCTTATAAATTTACTTTTTGAGGTTTTTTGGTTCTAGATTAAAACACTTATACTACATATTTATGAAGATCTACCGGGCCCATTTTAGTTCTGTTTATTTGAAATAAAAAGAGAATATTATTGTTATTATTATTAAAAAGTTATGAAAAGTAATTTGTAACTTCATCCTAATACTTCTTATAAGGACACTTTTTGAGGTTTTTTGGTTCTAGATTAAAACCCTATTGATACCTATTTCTGGAAATCTATGCAACCGATTTTCGTGCGGTTTGTTTTAAATGAAAGTAAATGTAATTATTATCAACAAAATAAGAATTGTCATTTTTATTTCATCGTTTATTTAATAATTACTTATTAATTTATTTATTACTGTTATTTTTATAATTAATTATTATAATAATTTCCATGAAAAAAAACAGCTTATTAGGGGATTTTCTTGCTATGGACATAACGGTTTGGAATTAATGATGCACACGTTGTTTTGTAACTATAAAAAGAGTTATTCTCATAAAGACATTTCCATAGTTTTAGTTTGCTATTGACACTTTTCAAATTATTTTTAATCTAAATTAATTTAATAACATAAATTTACTTTCTATTGGGGTAATGAACGCATTAAAATATACTGAGTTTTTTAGTTGTTTTGCTCACCACATTAGGTAGCCAGGATTTTGTAAAGGGAGGTGTCTGGCCTAAAGTGGCCTACCGGGGGAAGAGGGGGAACCGGGGTGGAAAGGGAAGGGACGGAAACTGAGGCACTGAAAACAGTGTTTTGATACCATTTTTAAATGACAAGTGCATATAAAAATACGTTTTTATGTAAAAAAAATTACAAACTTTTTACTAAATATTTCAAAATACTTAAGTACAAAATATAATTAACTAGACTGTAAAGAATTAATTAATTATCCAACTCCGCTGATATTTTTCGTCAACCATCTAATTTCATATTTTTGATCAAATGATAATTATTTAGAGGATCCCAAAGAATGGATTCGTTTCTAAAGGATTATATTAATTTAATTTGCTTCTGAGCAATCCATAGGCCTACTTAATCAATGAATACCGGTTTAATGGAAAACAATAATCAAACGCGCGCTAAAAACGACAAACCTTTCACGCTCTCGTCCAAATATGTTCGGCGAACATTCAAAGTGTTCTTCGAAAATACCGACAGGAGATGGATCCCTGCGCAGGGATGGATAAATCGAATCCCACGGGGAACGGGGAAATTTCGAATTATCGTGTATTTCGAATAAAAAAAGGATCGATTTATCAAGGTTCATCCTCCCCAATTTTCGATTTATAGAGGTTTAATTCAATGCAAGCAATAAATATCAGGAGAATTGATTTCCTTGTAAAATACTTGGTTTTGTACATTGTGCATTAATATTAATTACAGTATATTGTAATGGTTAATAATGCAATTATGAAATTTAATATGTACTTTAAAATAGAAGAAGTAGTTAATTTGAATTTCTAACTGCTTCTTTATTGAACCTACTCTACTGCTCAAAGCTATTTAACAGTAGACAGGTTGTAGAGTGGGAAATAAAGTAAACAAACAGGTGACTCATCGGCATTTCGGCAGTTTTTGCCTCTTAGGCACACTAAACACTCCAAAACAAAGGAGACTTTGTATCTACAATACACGCATTTTCAAATTCTAGCCCAAGACCGAGATGGATCGCTACAGGAACGGAAGTTGGACAGAATAAAAGATTGGTATTTCCTGTCGAAATATGATGCAGTAAAATACAGTATCGATGTTTTGAATCATAGCAAATTGCATACAACTTCGATTAATAAAGGGTTTCTTGCCCTTACATCGACTTGTAACTTTTTAACTAAATCGTTAGTTTGAAAATCTATTCTTTTAACTTTTAATCGTTAAAATATTAGTTAACGATTAAAACTAACGTCAGTTTAATTTAATATACGACATCGAATGTCTGCGAAAGAACACAACGCCCGAAAATAATTTTCTCTAGTTGTTATGACATAACCGGAAAAACCCTTTCCAGCCCAACGATTACATATGGCATCACTCACTTAGAGCTATCCTAATAATATACTTTTTGGCCCATAGATGTCATTTGACATCTGAATATCATACAATAGTTTTGCCTTTCCATGTTGGCTGCACTGCTTCCTAGTCAGACATTCTCAGGTGTCTAAAATATAATCCTACTTGTTGGACTACTCACTTATATACTTCGTGTTTGATTTACTAAATTCTACATTATTTTACTTCAAAGATAATGTTTCTTTACATCAAATAAAATATATTTACAATTGTATATACTTCAAAGATGTAAATAAACCATCTGTTAACATTTTATTCTTATCAAGTGCCTAGTTATCAAGTAAACAATGTGTGATTCCAAATAGCATCAATGGTTGCCACATATGTTTTGATTCTATATGGAATCAATGGGCACCAATGCTACATATGTTTTGATTCAATATGACATTGTATAATATTGAAACAACAATGACTTTCTGATAAATTAATTGTTGTAATTTTATCATTGAAACAGCTTTTGTACATTACCCTACACACTTTTATTAGGTTCAACCATGTTTTAAATATTAAATAAACTACTGTAAGTAAATTCTCAGAAATAAATTAATATGGTCTTTTGTTACAGTAGAGATTAGTCATGTTATTTTCATTTTACCATATATACATTCACAACTATTGTAATAGGTAATTTATAAATTTAAAAAACTTGATTTAGAACAAAATTAGTTGGCCTAAGTATAACTTTACAGTCAGATTTTATGTTATTGTAAGGTTACTTATCACACAAGAAGTTATTCGTTAATTTTTTTTTTATTTTTCAGCATTATTGTGGTAAAATTAGTATTTTGTAAACAATTTTAATACTAAACAATTAAATTTAATATACTCCGTTCACTCAATTTCTATATAATGAATAGACTAAATATTTTGAATAAATAGTTACACTATATCCAATTCCTATTTTAAACTTTTATTTTTTACTACCCATATTGCTCACAGACGCCATATGGAGTCAATAATTTATTTTTGGTAATTTATAAAAAAACAAAAACTGAAAAATATGTATTTATTGAAAAAGAGGTCTAGTTCAAGAAAATATAGTAAAACAATTTTTAATAATTGTTTTTAGATGAGTGGGCTGGAAAAGGGTTAAAACGTTATTGATAAATATTAAAACAAAGGCATTTCTTAGCGACTCATAAAAAACGTAATCGCGGGAAACGTTCATTCTGAAAATGTCAACAATTCGTTTCCTATCTATAAAATTCAATTTTTTGTTACTTTTGCTACGGTAAAAACCATGATTCTATTTATAGACATCTGTAGGTAGCGGCAGGAAATATCAAGTAATGCCAAAGACGATGTTTGCAATGTATTTTTTTAAACAAAAACTTAGGTTTTTATTTATTTTTGGTAAAATTCCCGAAATACACATGTTTTACATTTTTATTTTTTTTTTATTTTTGAGTGTTTTTTTTGACTGGAGACCTTATTAGCGAATTTCCATAGGAAAAATGAGCTATTGCAGTGGCCCTTGTGGTAAGACCCAAGGTCGGGAGTAGCAAATGAGCACCGATCATGGTCCCCAGAACACGTTTTGGGGTGTCATTAAAAATCATGTATATATATATCTGTATATATGTGTTCGCACTCTAGCGGCCGCATTTTAAGTCCGATTTGGTTCAAATTTGGTGCTCACTTTTGTCTCCGTCGCTCGAACGAGTTCGTTAGCCAAAAAAATCCAACAACCGGAAGCACTTTTTTGACCGGAAGTAACTATTTTCTGAGATTTTTCCTACGATAATGAATTTTTTTGGAGTTTGTTCTAGAAATATAAAGGTAGGATGTTACTCTGCACATTTTGTTTTTTACGCAACCTTATAGCTCGCTTAGTTCCCCCAAAATCGATCAAAACGTAAAATACCATAGAAGTACCCGGTTCAAAGCCATGTGGTGGATTCTACCGTGGGGTTGGCGTGCGAAGCACGCAATGCTTTGTGTGTTGCAGATACTCCCAATATTCGGAATGGCGTGCGAAGCACGCAATGATTGTGTATTGAAGATACTCCCAATATTCGGAATGACGTGCGAAGCACGCAATGCATTGTGTATTGAAGATAAGCCCAATATGCGGAATGGCGTGCGAACCATTTTGCAGCTATTCAGCACCATCGTGAATAGACCTATTTACCAAATTGTTGGTTAAAACCCTATAAATTTAATTTGGAAAATTTGCTAAACTCACGTCAGCGGTTCAGCTGCGTGGTCGAATTATTTTAACTTTTAACTTTAATTAGTTAATTTTTTCACACATTTACTTTAATCAGTTAGTTTTTTCACACATTAACTTTAATTTTAATCAGTTAATTTTTTCACACATTAACTTTAATCAGTTAAATATTTTTGTTAACTTTCCCAAGTCTGCCAGAAAGGGATAATTTTCCCAGTTTAAATTACTAATTAATTAAACAGCACATGCTAATACTAGGCAATCAAACAATTCTTAAATTTAAACATAGAATACATTAGAATACCTACCTATATGAAAGAGCTTGCTGTTTTTTTTGTCCGTATATGGCTTAGTTGTTTGTCTGCAGTGGTTTAGCTGCATAGCAAAAAAGTTAGATACCGTTTCTGGCAAATAACTTTGTATCGCTTCCAGGAGATCAGCTTTGCTCAGTTTCCGGGGTTTATCTTTTAAGCGCCTAGCAGCTTGCTGGTACTTTTTCTTGAGCTTCATTTCATTTTTTGAATTTATTATGCAGCCGTCTTTTAATCGGTGTAATTTTACCCGGAGTTTGGATGCGTCCTTTAACAGATTCAAACTTTTTGCAACGGATTCTGCAGTGGAGAAGTGCTACGCAGATGATCCGCTAAACATACTTGAGGTTTATCTTTTTTTTACTTATCTCACTTTTACTTATCTGAAGAATTTTGATTGGAAGTTAGTCAGAATAGATGTAAGAACAACGATGTTAAGGGTCTGCTCCAGTAAACGAGAAAGCAACCGGAAACGCAACCGCTTCTCACTGTATTTCTATCTAAACAGTGCAATTTCTTGCAGCTGAACGCTTTGACATTGCCTCATTTCAAACCATTTTATAAGTCTATCTTTTGTAATTGAGTGTTGAAAAAAAACTGAATATTCTTATTTCGGATCCGGCTTTGCAAATTATTTTTCATTATTAATTTTTTATTGTGTTAGGAAAAAAATTCAAACTTTGTACTTACAAAATATTAATTACATAACAAATCAAAAGCATTTAAAAAAATATAAATTGCAAGACGGATGCGTATTGTGACTTTGCTTAAAATGAGACCTTGCAAACAATTTTATGATAAAGAGTAAACGAAATAAATAGTTTGAAATTTAACATTGCTCTTATGGGATAAAAATCCAAGATGGCCGCCACTACAGCAGACCCTTAATTTACCGCAATGTGCAGAAAAAATAATGCAAAAAGTAGTAAACGTTGCAATGCCTTGTTTATTTCCGCAAACATTTGTGAAGCTTCGTTCTGAGTGGGGAGTGGGGTTCGGAACCACTCGTTTACTTCCCCCGACCTTCGATGTTATTAAATTTTGTCCACTGAAAAATATTATATTATGTTTAAACCGTTTTTATGTTTTATATGCCAAAAAGTGTAAAATATACAACTTTGTTGTAAAAATAAATAACGTTAGTTTTTGAAGTTATAGTTCTTTGCGCCCATTGTAATCGGGGTGGGGTGTCGGTTGAGAAACCGCGTCACGAGTTAGAGGTGAAATCCGGAAAGTGCCTTTTTATACCTTTCTTCGTATATTCGTATACTTTCCTATACTTCAAAACGTCGGATTGATTTGAAACTTAGCACGCTTATCAAGGACCGATGGCAATACAATATTAATTTTGTTGGGTGTATTAAGTGAGCACTGATCATGGTCCCCTGAACACGTTTTCGGCAATCATTAAAAATTTTATATGCAGGGTGATTCACGACGATATGCAGAAACTTCGGGAGCTCATTCATTTTGTTGGGTGTAGTAAGTGAGCACTGATCATGGTCCCCTGACTAACTGTGACCAACCAAACAGATGCAACGATAGTATTCATAAGCGTATGTAACAAAGAAGGAATTATCCACTTAGTTTTAAATTTTAGTCCCTTAAAATTTTGAATTTATAGCTAGAATATGTTTATTTTTCCAATAATTATAAAATAATATAGGCCTAAGTTAAACTTGAAAATATTTATTAGTCTTTGGAATAAATTGTGTTTAAATGTTCTTTAGAACGGATGAGGTACGATCCATATGGGACTAGACTATGTCAACGTGGTAATTTAAAAATGTAATTATCAACCCAAAAGCCCAAATATATATATTAATTATTAGTTCAGACCCCGAAAGAGGAGCGACTCGAAAGATCCTTGCCCGGGTGAAGATTTTTCCTTGAGCCTGCTCTGCCCACCATTGACAACTACCACCATTGACTATAAACAAAATGGTCGCCATTTTGGTTATGGTTGTTCTAAAAAAGATTTTTTTACATCAAAATTCTTATTTCAACAGGACCTTTACAGTGATGTATCACATAACTATTGGTCTCATTTTTAAATTTTGAGTTACCCCCTCCCCCACCAACCCCCTTTCGACCAAAATTGAACAATATTATGTTTCTTTAGCAGCCCCTCACTGTAACAAATATTGCCGCAAACCGCATTTAGCTATCTTAACAAATAACCAAGATAAAGGGGGGTGCAAGTTACTCTACAGCCACCCTGTATAATATACTAACTGATAATTTCTAGTTGAAAATGGTGTCAAAAGTTTATTCTTGACAAGGTATTGAATAATTACAAGACAACTGTATATCATATTATGAACAAACAAATCTATACATATAAAAGGCAAAGCCCTCACTCACTCATGTGAAATTTGGTACATGTATTTGCCCCAGGGGAAATGATTTTAAAATATTTGGCCTGCAAGGGTTGAAACAACCCCTAAAACAATACATATTGTTGTTATATATTTCAAAAATCTTACCACTTAGGAACTTGAAATTGGGTATACATATTGCTCATAGGCACTAGAGGC
>JAGFPH010020395.1:0-14278 GCA_018207615.1 Philaenus spumarius
CTTCGCTATTGCTTGATTTACCTAACCTAAAATTATATTCAGTTTTTGATCCAAATCAGTTGTTGATCAAAATCAGCTGTTTTAAGCTTTTCATACGAACAGCTGTTTTTTGTGCCCCTGATAAAATCAAAAGAAATCTTTCTTCTTCTTCCTTAAGATTGACCTTCCATAAGATTAACATGGCAACTTTGAGGGCCACTGGGGCGAAGCCCTTAACATACATTGAGCTCATTTTAAGGGAAGCACAACTTCAGAGTGAGCTCTGTAAAATGACACCAAAAACATCAAAATCGGTTAAAAACTCTAGGAGGAGTTCTACTCACAAAATAACCCCTAGCAAATTAATTATGTAATATAGATATTCGAACATTGCTTATAATTTCAATTCGATTACCGATTGCCTCTTACAGTTT
Source organism: Philaenus spumarius (assembly GCA_018207615.1). Classification (NCBI taxonomy): domain Eukaryota; kingdom Metazoa; phylum Arthropoda; class Insecta; order Hemiptera; family Aphrophoridae; genus Philaenus; species Philaenus spumarius. The sequence goes on from JAGFPH010020395.1 coordinate 414, forward strand.
TGAAATAATTTTTAGCAGTTTGTGAAGTCATCTTTGTTTCTAACACAGACAAAGCTACGTAAGAACACCGTTTCTGTGTAGTACATCCGGGAAATTATGCTAATTACGTCCGTAAAAGATGGCGCACCTGTCGTCAGCAAAGTTGTAGGCTACACAATCCGTTACACATTCATTACATTTGTTTACTTTAGAACTTACACATTTTCACAACAATAAATTTGATAACATTGTAGCAGAAGCTTGTTCTCATGGCACGACACAATAATAGAGTCATTAGGCGTTGTAATGACATTCATTAGCTTGATAGTATCAATATTCCATTACAACTTATACACACGACTTCCGTTGAACCACAGTCAGCTAGATATAAAAGAAATACAATACAAATAGTTAATTTACAGATTTTAAATATTAAAATTTCCAAAACATTTTTTAAGACTAAATTGAAAATTACTGTATTGTTTTTTTTTTTATTAAGATAAGAAAAGACCAACTTAACTACAATTTTTATTTGCGTCGCTTTTTGCGTAGGGATTGTTTTCAGTTTTACTTTCTCGCTGTACTATAGTATAGAGAAGTAGGCCTATAGTGATCGCAAAAAAAAAAGATTTTTGTGGAAATATCCGTTTTGGGACCCCCTGAGTCCAAAAAAGTGGCTTTTACAAATTGTCAGTCTGTATGTATACAAAGCTAGAGAGCAAACTATTTGATTGATTTCGAACAAATTTGCACCAAACAATGTCAATTAGGCGTGTATAGATGCACGAAAAAAAGTTTTGAAAAATAACCCTTTTTTTGGCCAAAAACCCCAAAAAATCAGTTATTGTTTTTAATAAAAAAAACAGCTCTGACGATTTTGATAAAATTTTGCTTATTTGTAGCCCTATCATAGGCAAAACACCGTATCTTTCTAAATATTCTCGTTTAGCTAGTAATAATTACAGATTTTTGGGGTTTCTTGGCCAAAAATGGGGTTGTTTTTCGAAATTTTTCAAAAACTTTTTTCGTGCATCTATACGCTAGCCCTTAATGTACCCTATCATAGGCAAAACACCGTATCTTTCTAAATATTCTCGTTTAGCTAGTAATAATAACTGATTTTTGGGGTTTTATAGCCAAAAATTGGGGTTGTTTTTCGAAATTTTTCAAAAACGTTTTTCGTGCATCTATACACGCCTAATGGACATGTTTGGTGCAAATTTGTTCGAAATCGATCGGATAGTTTTCTATCTAGCTTTGTATACATACAGACAGACGATTTGTAAAAGCCACTTTTTTTGGTCTCAGGGGGTCCCAAAACGGATATTTTCACAAAAATCTCAACATCGATTTTTTTTGCGATCACTATACTTTTCTATAGTACAGTGAGAAAGTAAAACTGTTACATTTTCACCCCTTAGCAGTACACTAAAAAACACAAATATGGTTCACTTTTACTTTCTCACTATACTATAGTAGGCATATAGTGATCGCAAAAAAAACGATGTTGATATTTTTGTGGAAATATCCGTTTTGGGACCCCCTGAGTTCAAAAAAAGTGGTTTTTACAAAATGTCTGTCTGTATGTATGTCTGTCTGTATGTATTGAAAGCTAGAGAGAAAACTATTCCATCGATTTCGAACAAATTTGCACCAAACATGTCAATTAGACCTATATATATGCACGAAAAAGGTTTTGAAAACAACTCCCTTTTTGGCCAAAAAACCCCAAAAAATCTATTATTATTTTTTAATAAAAAACGGCTCTAACGATTTTGATAATATTTGCCTTATTTGTAGCCCTTTGTACCCTACTATATGCAAAAAACCGAATTTTTCTAAAAATACTCTTTTAGCTAATAATAATAATAACTGATTTTTGTGGAGTTGGCCAAATAGGGGGTTGTTCTACGAAATTTTTGAAAAACTTTTTTCGTGCATCCTATACAGGCCTAATTGACGTGTTTGGTGCAAATTTGTTTGAAATCGATGTAATAGTTTTATAGTTATAGAAGATAATAACAATATTTATTAGTTACACTCCTAATTTAATACAATTATGAAGTCACAGTGAACGTGTTAATAATTTAAATACGTTTGTGAGAAAGTATGTGCCAGTTTCTGGTATCGTTTATTTTTTACGGTAATAAAAATTACCTAACTGTTGGGGCGTTTTTATATATTGTACACTCTTCCCACGAACCGACTTCAAACTCGGTTCAACTATTTTAATTGTAGGAATACTAGAGAAGGTCTGGAATGAACCGTGGCCTTGAGATGCGCAGTAGACTCGGAGTTGATTCGAGTGGTGGGGGTCAGAGAGGCTCAGTATGTTGCCGCGCTCTGAACATAATACTTCGGTCTACGGGTTTCCAATAAATATATTGTCTGCGCGAGGTATCCCTTCCTCTACAGGACGGCGTCCCCTCTTGCCTAAATTCATCCCTCCAGCCAGCGCATCTGAGTGTCAAGCTATATCTGACGAATTATAAAATGGATGGATTGAAATAAGATAAAATCTTGTTTTTCACTAATCCGATCCTCCGTATCTATGAAACTATGATTTGAAAAGAAAGACACCCGGTTTCACTACATTATATTTGTTTTTATAGGTAATCAAATTTGATAATTAAACAATCCGATTGCACGAGTGAAGGCAGTACTGAAATTTTTACGTTAGGATCAGCGTATGTTATGCGCGCGCTAAGGTCCCACGAAAATGTCATCCTTACGTTACAGAATCAAAGTAAGTAAACTACAAAAGTAAATTTCAGAAAATTTCAGCGTAAAATGTTCTTTGGTATATTTGGCTCGAGACTGTTCTTGTAAGCTGCTTACAGCCTGTACCTCTCTGCGGAACATTCTTTCCCTCTCTCTCTCTCTATCTATCTAACTCCTAATCGCATTATCGGATAACAATTGAGCGGGAATTATTAAAATCTGGTACGCGTTCCCAGTCTGATATTTCAGCCAGATGTCGAGATTGCCGAAGAACACGACTTATCTTGTTTCCCCTTCCATCGTTGGCTTATTTTACCAGTTCTGTTGGCTGCTAATGTTGACGCAATAATACAAATGTTATCACTAAAGTTGGACGGAGGCGCGATTGTCATTTGAGAAAGTTAAAATCTATCGAACGAAGACGAACGGTGCGAAACATTAGAATGAGCATTTATATGTTTTAGGGCGTGGCCGAATTCTGCTACCTCCGAGACAAGTCCAGAATAAAAAGTAACGGAGAACAATGCGACCTGGACTTTTTATCCGTAAGGAAGACGTGCGAATGGACGGGCCTAGAAGGAGAGGAAGACCTTCAGGATATCATTGTTCAGTTGAGGAGGTTGGACCTGAAACAGCAGCTGATAGCAATAAACGGAGGAGAATTGCTTTTAATTGGTCCCATTAAAACTTGCATTGGTTGAATCGTGCCTAATACTATACTGAAGGCCTCGCTATAGACATCAATAAACGTTTCAATTTTCGATGCACAGAGCATTGGGTGCTTCGCACGCCAATCCCCATATTGTGAGTCGTCATGGATTGCGTGCTTCGCACGCCAACCACCGTATTGGGACAATTTTCACTTCACTGAGCATTGCGTGCTTCGCACGCCTACCCCCGTATTGGGAGTATTTTCAATATACAATGCATTGCGTGTTTTGTTAGAGTAAAGTATTTTTACTGAACTTTCATAGATCAAATATGAGTATGCATGCCAATGCACAATGATGTAAAATATGTTGCTGGATCCTCTGTTGTGTTGTCTATTTTATAGTTTAATTTGCACTTTACATTTTAATTTGAGGTGCTAACTCGCAAGCGAGTTATCCGCTGCAAGTGGAACGAAACGAATCAGCGCGCGAGTCGAAACTGGAGGCTATACAACAGTCAGCTATTCACCGCATTCGTGAGTAGACCAATTTCAGAAATTGTTGGTTATAACCCTGAAACATGTAAATTTTATTTTGGGAATTCGCTTAACTTACGTCAGCGGTTCAGCAGCGTGAACGGATTATTTTCTTTTAAAATAAATATTCGGTCAATATTGAGGTCAAATATTCGGCTCAAATTTAATTTTTTTTATATAAAAATATTGCCCTTTATATTATGGCCTAATAGTTTTAGTATGTTCTCATTTTAACTTTTTAGTTATTTGTCTTAACAACATCTTTCTGCAACACAACTCCAACTTATCAATTGCCTTTTGACTTTCTGATACATCGTTTGACGGCGAGTTAAATCAAACCCAATACTACGAGTAAGTTCCGCGGATAAAATAGAATATTCGCCAGATTTGATTCCATATTTCAATAAGGGATTGAAACTTTAAAAGCCGACATTGCACATCAGCTCCCCCCCCCCCTACCCCCACGTCAAGCAAGGCTACATATGATTCCCATTCCGTCGACTTTATGAATTCATTGCCTTCACCTTTACGATCGTTCAAATCTTCCTACTTTCCGAGAAAGTGCAAAGTCCGGGCTTTTCATTCCACAAAGTCTTTGCGATCGGTTGTATATGAAAAACTGTTCCCAGTCCGTTAACGGAACGATATGCCGTGAATTATAAAGATTGGAATTTGATATTTCAATTACAGATAAAGTGAATCGATAAACCGGCAAAGTGTGTCGGTAAGGACCCTCCGCCCCTCGCTTCGCTCCGCTATCTCATCACCCTAAGTGGCTCCTCTCTCCCCGCCATTGTATCGATCACGTCATCTCCGCAATTTTGTTCGCCAACCCCCCCCCCCCCCCCGCCCGACGTTTCTTTGCAGCGTCATTACGTTTTTCATTGTGCTCGGACCGGACTCGAATAAGAAAAGAATTTCAAGTAATTTTAAGAATAGGACTTAAGCTCGCGCGCAGACAACTTATTAGGGGTGACTTTTGTCGAACTTGTAAAACGGAATCGCGTTTATTTGATCAATTTCTCGCCCGAATTGGACCTTTGTCACGGAAATGCGGGTGATTTACCGGTCGCTCGTGATTCGCGCAGTTAATTCGGTTTTCCTAATTATATTTGATGAACAGGGTAATAACATTATACACGTTCCGAACAGGTTACGAAATAAGTTAAGGAATTTCAAGTGGAACCAATATCTGTGCTCGGATTAATCTATTTTACAGAATTCTGACCAACTTTTTCTTGGTACTTTGTTAGAAAATTAAACTTTAGAATTTAAAATATAAAAATAAACATGTTTTACGTGAAATTATGTACACATTTTGCCTGTAACAACAAAAACTATGTTTATAGTAGTAAGCCCCGTGAAAAATCACAGGCGGATTAATTAGATACACATCAGAAATACAACTTTTATACAAAAAACTATTTAAAACAACAGACTTTATGTAGGCCTACCTAACTATGTTGACGGGGATTTTTATTTTGGTAAATGTATACAATTGAACGGTTATAAAACTGTAGGCCTATTTGTTAAAATTGTTGTATTTATATACATTATTATATATCTAAATAAAGTTAAAAAATATTATCTTTTAATTGCTTTTTATTTCATAATGATAGATCAAATGTTTTAGAAGCTATTAATATTATAATGAAGAAATTAATAATGGAATATTACTTGGAGATGTACGAATGTTTCCGAAGTTAAACGAATGACTATCTCTTCTTTAAATTTGTATAAATGAATAATATATTTATAATAAAAGTTTGAATTTATATTCATTTTATAACCTCAAAGCGGATATTATACGGTATTATGGCCTGCATTAGTTCTTGAATCATATTTAAAAAAATCTACTTCACAAGACTTATATTGATTGAAGGTGTAAATGTAACCTCAAAGTTTAATTTATGCTAGGATTTGTTCAAGTACAGATGATGGGTGAAATCGACTGTGTGTTTTTTTTAAGTCAGAATGGCAAACTAAAAGCAAACACAAACAAAAATCAAAGAAAAATGTTTGCTGTATTATAATTCAATTCAAACATCAGTTGTTACATACCGAAAAGTTTTCCTGGGTACGGCATTGATATATATACGTATACACAATTTTAAACGATAGGTACCCTAAAACGTGTTCTAGGGAGCATGATCGGTGCTCATGTACTACTTCCGACCTTAGGTCTCGCCATAGGGGTCACTGCAATAGCTTATATTTCCTATTGAAATGCGCTAATAAATTCGTTAAACTGCCACCGAGCAACTAAATGGGTATAACATTATTTTGAGAAAACTGATTTAAATAAAGTCAATTAAGCTGAATACATATTTTAATTCATGAATTGCCTTATAGGTCGGTTGATTTCAATAAATACCAGTTATTTTATTTCGTAGTGATCGCAGTTCTAAATGCCATCGGTACGTTTCCCCTCCACATGCTGGTATAGCCTAACAGCTAAACATCAAATTTATTATACGATTACACGAACTATACACATTTAAATTTTATTATCCTAACCAAACTATCAGATAAATAAACTTGAATAATATAGAACAGAAGTACGACATAAAATCTGTAATTATGTGAAAACGTGTAGGCTTCCAGAAAGTTGCAAACGCCTTACCAGGGTTCAAATCCTATAGCCTCAACACCATGGGTTGAATAGATCATATTCTATAGTAGAACGGCTAACGGTTCCCAAGTACAAGGCCGAATGCAGGACATATTCAAGTACCTCATACACCACTGTTTTCCATTCAACATGTTAAATTTTCATAATTATTGTTGTTAATACTTTCGTAAATCGAAACGCTGGGTTTTTAACAGGAAACAAATTATTGTTCGTAACCTTTACACATAAAATCGGATTAAATTCGGGTTTCCTGTAAAAATATAAGCCTTCAACACTATGATTTTTTTAACTTCGGTACTGTCGGGAGTATTACGAAAACTGAACACCTCGAAATTATTTTCAAGCGATTTTTATATCCTTGGACAAAGATTTTTAAAACAGTATCGTGAAATAAACGTTTTATTACCTACCAAATTTTGTCCTCGCAAAAGTCATAGTAAAGTATTTTGTTGTTCTGTTTAAGGATACTTTTATACTGTGGATAAATTTACTGTGGTGATGATATAAAGGTTTAGATGTTTTTTTTTTTTTTTTTTAAATACTAACACACATTTTGCCAACAACTTTTTAATGCTAGTACAAAACTTGTAAATACTTTTTGATTTTTTAATGGATAATAAACAGTTCTGTTTATTTATGCTCGTAATGTATAAATGTATTCTTTAAATAAAAATTTAATTTTCATCTATATTTATAAAAGCCAAATACCATTGACTCATCACAGTTTCTCCAAAACCACGAGGCCTACAAACATGAAATTTGGCACTAATACTCGTTATAGGCTCTAGACGCGCACCAAGAAAGGGTTTCCGAAAATTGGAAATTTTAGGGGGGGGGGGTTGGGGGGGGTCAAAGTTACTAAATCACGATTTCTCAAAACCTACCGAACGGATTGGAATGAAATTTGGTATGTAGCTTCCTCTAAGGAAATAGATGCTCGCTAAGAAAGGCTTTTAAAAAAATCGGAATTTTAGGGTGGTTGGGGGGGGGGGTTCAAAGTTACAAAATCACGATTTCTCTAAAACCATCGAACGGATTGGAATGAAATTTGGTATGTAGCTTCCCCTAGAGCCATAGGTGCTCGCTAAGAATGTTTTTAAAAAATTAGAAATTTAGGGGAGGTTTGGGGGGTCAAAGTTACTACAAAAAACCATCGAACGGATTGGAATGAAATTTGGTATGCAGCTTCCTCTAGGGCCCTAGGTACTCGCTAAGAAAGGGTGTTTAAAAAATTCGAAATTTTAGGGGCGTTTGGGGGGTCAAAGTTACTAAAAAGAAACACCGAACGGATTGGAATGACATTTACTATGTAGCTTCCTCTAGGGCCCTAGGTGCTCGCTAAGAAAGAGGTTTTTTTAAATCGAAATTTTAGGGGAGGTTTGGGGGGGGGGGGGGTCAAAGTTACTAAAAATCCAAATAAGAAATACATAGTGTAATAATTTATTGATATCATATACGTTTTGTTAATATACATTTAACTTTGATTTGTCTATCCGTGCAAAGCCGGGTCGGGCCAGCTAGTATTGTATAAATGTATTCTTTAAATAAAATTTAATTTTCTTCCAACATAAATCGGAGTCTATTTCGTCGGTTAATCAATTGTTTTTATGTAATTTCCCAGTCGGTAAATAAAGCCAGGCTCGAGTCGGAGGTAAAGTGACTTACAAGGAGTTGCAAGGAGTGCCTTGCATTCGATACTTCACTTACTCATTACATGCAAATAGATTGTCACTTATCCCCTCCACTCTCGTCAGCATCCTTTTTGAAATTAATCGTACGCTTCTCGTTTACGGGAAAAGCAGTTTCCTAATAAGACGTTTATTAGAAAACACATTTTCCTATCGCAACACGAACCATACACAATACTGTTACTTCAAATGTTTACTGATGCGGTGTACATGCGCCGGTTTTTATGTTATTTGAATTTGAAAACTTGTAATAGCCGCCATTTTGAAAGTTAAAAAATTTAACAACGTTTTTAATTGGCAGTTATCGGACAATTTTCTGCAAATCCACGCCGTCTAATGTTGTTTTACTACGTAAAAACTTCATGTACATAAATTGTAAGATAAATTTAAGATCACATTATGTAATTTTATAACTTTTGCTTTGCAAAATATTCATAATTTCAATATTATCATAAATATTATGCCAATATATGCTGTTAAATAGTGTTTGGAAAAATGACTTTTATTTTCAATCTAATTGCCCCCTCCCCCAACAAAAAACCAGCGTACGCCCTTGCGGTGTTATATGTCCTGGTTACGTCTGCACGCCACTTCCCATGATCGCTCCGCTCGCTCGGTAGAATGTCAAACAGTACTTACATACAGGGTGGTTATAAAGTCACTCCCTCCCCCCCTTTAACTGTTGTGTTTGTTACACAAACAAAAATCCTTTGGGAAACGATACTAACTTGACAAAAAGTATCTTTTGAAGCAATCGGAAATTTCGAGTGTCCCCTAAAAATGGGGGATTTTGGGGGCAACTCAACAATTTTAAATGGGGAAGTATGGTCATGTGATACCTCATTTTAAAGGTCTATTTAAGACTAGGAAAATGACATAAAGAAAATAAAAATCGGACAGCCCAAAACAAAATGGCGGCTCTAAACGTGTTGAAATAAATCGACATTAAGTTGCTAATATCTCGAAAAGGAAAAATTTAAAAAAAAAAAAAAAAAAAAAAATCGAAAAGGAAGAGTTTTTAGACAAAATTTCAAGAGACAAAAAAATTTTATTTCAAAGTGCTTGACCTAAAATATTGCTTCCAAATCGATTTCGTAAATTTTATTTTTTACAACATTTTTTAAGATGGAGGAGTATTTTCAACACACAGTGCTTTGCGTGCTTCGCACGCCAACCTCCGTATTGGGAGTATTTTCAATACACAATGCATTGCGTGCTTCGCACGCCAACCTCCGTATTGGGAGTATTTTCAATACACAGTGCATTGCGTGCTTCGCACGCCAACCTCCGTATTGGGAGTATTTTCAATACACACTGCATTGCGTGCTTCGCACGCCAACCTGCATATTCGGAGTATTTTCAATAATTTTTTAAGCCTATGTGCAATAGGTACGTTCGGAATTGTACCTATTTTAAACCAATGCATGGTACAATACTTATATTTTTTAGTGTGTTAGTGGCATCTTCAAAGACGAAACAATAAGTCTTTTTTAGTACAGGCGTGTTTATATGTTCCTACTATATGGTTTATTGAATTAAACAAGTAGATGGCCGTTCTGGTTTTAAATGTATTACATTATGTTTGCCTGTGATGTGAACATACTTGCCCCAATAATGCACATTGGTTAAGCAATATTGTATGATTGTTTTCGTATCAAATAGCAGCGGATTGTGGACATTATTATTTTTCTATTTTAACTATTAATAATTCGAAATCGAAACAAACCGTTTTAATTAAAATCACGATAGCCTCTAAATAAATACAAATCAATAAGTTGCACGGTGATAAATGATTCTATTTCACGGGCGAAATGAAACCTGTATTCGGCGGAATTGTAAAAACGTTGACGGATGAATATGGAGTTTTATGAAAGAGGAAGGGGCTTTTATTTATCCGGTCGGTATTAAGCCTTGGAAATGAAACGAATCACGAGTATTCATAGGAAGGGGACCATTACTCTTCCATTGCGACGGACTTGAAAGATATTTTTTTAAAGAACTGAAAACATTTGAAGTGTTAATAGCGAGTCACACACCACGCACGCCACGTCAGGAATATATGAATAGATAATGACGAGCGCAAACGAAACGAATCGACTACGCCTGCGACGAGTTAACTCGGCATTCAAATATAGTCTGCAGAGCACGCCAAATACATAAAACATTCCGGAAGCCTGTATTGGAGAAAATTGTTGGAATAACAGGTTTAGGAAATATATATAAAGCGATACTGAGGCTCTCTTCTATGGCAAGTACAAGTTAATCGTAGGCTTCAAGGACACATATTTATTTTAAAGCAAATAATCATTGTAATTTACTTAAACTAAATAATGCATTATACAGGGTGATTCAGAACTACAGAGCAATGTCTCGGTAGCTCATTCTAAAGCTGAAAAAAAGTTCATTATAAACATATGCCCGAAAGAGCTTTGTTTTCCAGATATTCGCCATTTGGTTTTTGGTACAAATCTAGAGAACGGTTTGACTGATTGAGTTCGAACTTGGCATGAAGTTTAACCTAACAATGGTGTATCTAAAAAAAAATAAGCAATTAAATACAATCATGCGTTTAAAAATGGCGGCTGTTTGAAAATTTCAAACATAAATTACTCAAAAACCGTACATTTTAACGAAAAAATGTCCAGACGCCTTTTTTGTAGCCCTTTTGATTCCGATCGGATGGTGTAACTGTCAAAACAATCGGACGAAGGATAATAGCTAAGTTACAGATAGTGACAGCATACGTTCATACAATATTGCTGTGTTGGTATCAGGGCTCTGGTTGGTATAGTATGCCGGGTTGAACAAACCAATTATTACACATACTAAAAGAAATCAATAATCGAATATGTTTATATGCTATTCGAAGATGTACGAATGTTTCCGAAGTTAAACGAATAGGTACCTCTTCTTTAAATTTGTATAAACAAATATATTGATGATAAAAGGTTGTATTTATATGCAGTTTATAACCCCAAAGCAAATATTAAAAAGTATATTATAGTATACATTAGTTCCATAACTCATATTTAAACAAAATCAACTTCACAAGAAATTATAACGATTTCTACCGTAAACATAACCCCAAACTATAATCTACTCTGGGTTTGTTCAAGTATTACAGATGACGGGTGAAATCAGCTGTTATATTATACGTTACTCACGTTCGTACACTTGCTTTTATAGGAGAGTAGGCTACATTGTTTCTAGTGACATTGCCGGACGATATAGACAAAATGAGATTGGAGTTGGCTTTTGTTCCTTTTGCTGTCTAAACTGTTATATCAGAATTAAAGCTACTATACACCGTCAGATTTTATTTCGTTTATCTACAAAAATGTTATGAGATGAAGGGAAAAATTAAATTGAAAAAAAATTATTGGGGAAGTGGATTCTGATATATTTGGAGAAAATTACCCGTTATATAGCAAATAATCTACAGAAATCAAATAGAACATTATTAGAAAAACTTATTGCACGATTACAATGTATGTTATGTTGTCTAAAATAAACTAATAGATTTCTACCTTAAACAGTACACCGTTTCAAAATGAACTTATAATTGCAAGTTATAATCGCGGGGTTGAATTAAGTTTCTCGGTAATTTATTCGATCGAGCGTTGACAGTAAATTAGTCGAACTGTTCTCAAAACTTAACGGTTTGTTCGTTTAGAACAAAGATTTAAGTTTGTGGGACAAAAACGGGCCGGCTACGAGAACAGAGCCGCCACCTGTTACTGTTAGCACGCCGCACCGCGCCGTGTGGGCGTCGAGTTCGCGGTGAATTAAGAATTACGAGAGTTCCCCGCTTCCATTCCATTCTACTATAAACTCTGTCAAGTGTCGATGAACTCCCTCCCCTTGATCAATAACTGTTCGGCTTAAATTTAAACGCTAAAGACGAATTCGTCAAACCGATGTGTTTGTAGTTGGTGGTAGGCGTTGACGAGCCGATCTGTCAACAATTCTACCACGCAGCTGAACCGCTGACGTGAGTTGAGCAAATTTACAAAATTAAGTTTACATTCCTATGTTTTAGGGTTTCAACCAACAATTTTTGAAATAGATAAATTCACGACGGTGCTGAAATAGCTGTAAAATGCTTCGCACGCCATTCCGCATATTGGGAGTACCTTCAACACACAAAGCATTGCGTGCTTCGCACGCCAACCCCCGTACTGTGGAATATCTTCAATACACAAAGCATTGCGTGCTTCGCACGCCATTCCGCATTTTCTGAGTATTTTCAATACACAAAGCATTGCGTGCTTCGCACGCCAACCCCCGTACTGTGGAATATCTTCAATACACAAAGCATTGCGTGCGTCGCACGCCATTCCTCATTTTCTGAGTATTTTCAACACACAAAGCAGTGCGTGCTTCGCACGCCAACCACCGTATTGGGGAGTATCTTCAATACACAAAGCATTGCGTGCTTCGCACGCCATTCCTCATTTTCTGAGTATTTTCAATACACAAAGCATTGCGTGCTTCGCACGCCAACCACCGTCTTGGGAGTGTCTTCAATACACGATGCATTGCGTGCTTCGCACTCCAACCCCGCGGTAGAATCTGCCGCATATCTTTGAACCGGGTACTTTTATGGTATTTTACGTTTTTATCTATTTTTGGGGGAACCGTGCGAGCTATAAGGTCGCGTAAAAAACAAGATGTGCAGAATAACTTCCTACATTTATATTAAAAAAAAAAACTAAAAAAGTTCATCGTCGTAGGGAAAATCTAAAACAATAGTTACGTCCGGTCAAAAAACGTGCTTCCGGTTGTTGGATTTTTTTGGCTGACCAACTCGTCCAAGCGACGTAGACAACCAAAGTGTCTACCAAATTTGGACCAAATCGGACTTAAAATGCGGCCGCTAGAGTGCGAACACACGTATACATATAAATGATTTTTAATGACACCCCAAAACGTGTTCTGGGGACCATGATCGATGCTCATTTGCTTCTCCCGATCTTGGGTCTTACCATAAGGGCCACTGCAATTTGTTTTTTTTTTTTAAAGAAATTCGCTAATAAACCGTTTTAATGCGTGAAGCGAGGCACATGGGACGATTGTTTTATTTTACTTACCAATTTAGAAGGTAGTGGACTTCGGACTGCTGTTCATAATATCTGCGTGAGCTGAAAACAGAAAACATAGTTTTACAACCAAGAAGTAACGGACTAGTGAAAACAGTAATATGACTGTGTTTCTTGTATAATGAGCCTTAGTTGTACAACTATATCGGGCATATGCCCGAATGAATATTCGAATGATTTTCCTTTAAAAAAAGCACTTTTTTAAATTGATTTTCACATTCTTTGTTGTACATTTATTGTTGCAATGCATTCACATTTTAAGCAATTAAAAACAAATCCTCCGAAGAACGTGTTACGACTACATTGGTTTAGACTTAGTTTGTACAGTAGAACTCCAGTTATCCGAATTGGGACCGGAACCCATTCGGATAATCGAAAATTCGGATAGTCGGATTTTCCCGAAAAAAAAGTCTATTTTAACCTTTTCGGGATTGGTTTAGCGTTTACGCGACTGGAGTAAACTATCCGCACGTACTACGGACGCGTATACACGTTTTATAACTTTAACGTTGGTATCATCGCGTTAACACGTTCACTGCCAAGGACGCACATGTGAGCTT
>JAGFPH010020396.1:0-14277 GCA_018207615.1 Philaenus spumarius
GTTAAGAAACATAGGTATAGGTCTCGTCAACGTCGGCGATAATGTGGCAATCTTAACATAAGGCTAGGCTATGTTGGGCTCTTATGGGACTACCTCTGAGATGCGTTGCTGAATTGAACGGTATCTCTTAAGTTCTCGTCGCGTTCTCGTCGCGTCTCCGTTACGTTCCCGTAGTGTCATCGTCGTGGATGTTAGGTTAGGTTAATTTAGGTAAGGATAAGTTAGGTTCTCAGGTTAAGTTATGTTCTCAGGTAGTTAGGTTAGATTAATTTTGGCTCTCTGGTATATTTTTGTTGTATTCGTTCGGCTAGGATCGGACAAGTCCGGACTACAACTTAGGCCCCCCAAAAGATCCAAATCAGCTGTTTCTTAGGTTACCGTTTAGGTTAATACAATTTAGACCCCTCACCACTACGAACTCTTGTTGGTTAGGCTAAGGAAGGGGGCAATCGGTTCTGGGGCGGAATGAAGTCACGACGAAAGCTGTTTCTTAGGTTAGTCACTCCTCCACCGCTTAGGTTAACCGAGTCCCAAGGATTCCACACCGTCCGCTAGGATAACAAATTTCATTCGTTTAAGTTAGAGTTAAGTTTAAGTGCTTTAAGCGATACTACACAAATAAACGAAATGTCAACGAAACGTACAGTAAACAACTCTCTGGCAATGGATAACGTAGGAAAGGAATTTGTTACAGTAGTTATCGAATTGTGCAAACAAGGATCATCGACTAAATACTTACTGTATAGTACAGCAGTCAAAGTCAATGCAAGCGGTAGCGATCTGATATCTGTAAAACTCGAAAGAAACACCGAATCAAATCGTGTTATCAGTGGAGAAGTACATTTTAAAAATACTTTAAAACCCATCATATCCGATGATACTTCTTTAAGGGTAAATAATATATCTTATAAAAGGTACATAAGTAATTCAGCTAGATTGGCTTCGTATAAGAACAGTCCTGAACAATTAAAAGTAAAGTCTCAACAGTTTAGCGACTCTGGATTCTTTTACACCGGCGTTGGAGATCAAACGATATGTTTCTGTTGCGGAGGCGGTTTAAAAGATTGGGAAGACCAAGACGATCCTTGGACTGTACACACGAAATGGTTCCACAAGTGCAAGTTCCTATTGTTAGCGAAAGGAAAAGACTTTGTGAATGCGGCTGGCAAATACGACTGTAATATTGTGGTACCGAAAAATCGAACTCTACCTACGACCGAGTGTAAAATCTGTTTATCGGACGAAGTTCAAGTAGTTTTCTACCCGTGCAAACATTTAATAGCTTGCGCTTCGTGCGCCTTGTGTTGTACACGCTGCAGTGTATGTAGAGAAAGCATAGAATCTTTTTCGAGAGTGTTTTTATCTTAGAGGACTTTATTCCATCGCATGGATCAGTATACTTACCTAGGAGATTACCGTGTTAAAAAAAAGTACCAATGCGCCGACAATCTGTACAGTATGATTTTAAAATCAACTGTGGTGTGTAAACCAACTTTAAAGTTTCTTTTAAGAATCGTTAAAAAAAAAGACAACAGGAGTGGTCCATCAGCATAGACAGATAGGCGATAGAACTGCCCACATATAGAAACAGCAGTAAGGACGAAATAATAATTGTAGTTGGTTGTGAATAAAGTGGGATAATAAATTGTATTTAACCTTTTGTCGTCTTTCATTACAACTCCTATGAAAAAAAGCTTCTTCTTAATACTATGCAATTTTAAAAGTGGAAAGTGTATGCCATTAAATATTGATATTAAATAAATATGACGGCATTCCCCCACTCCCACCAACACTCCGGACTCTGTGTGTTTGACGACGACGCATTCTAGTAGAGAATTTTTGAACTATCCCCCGTCCGACATCAGCGCGTACTGGTAAAGAAATATCACCGTGCGAGAGGGGGATTCGGTCAAGTCCAGGGTATACATCATAATACGGTGGAAGTACTCACCGTTGGCATAAGTCTTAATTCGGGTAAGATCGGTTAAGCTCGGGTTATACTTGGAAATATATCGCATTTTATGTAGGTATTTCAAAGTACAGCGAAGTCTAAGGTTAAGTTCTTCCGGAGTATTTTCGAGGCAAAATTTTGGGGGGAGGGGGTTACTCAAGCCGCCTTGTTTTAAATATAATTCCGGGTACAGCGAAGCCTGAGCATGTATAGCTCCAAACTACGCTACAAAAGCAGGAGTGTCGTCATAGCCCAATGGAAAAAAAATAAACAGAATGCAAATGTAATTTATTTTTTGCATTCGTACATAACATTATATTTACAAGTTTTCGACCGTAGAGCTTTCTGGTAGATAATTTATAAATATTTGCTTGTCCGACGGTCACGTTTTCTGTTAGAGAATCAGCCAGTTCAATAGACAGTACTCCGGGGTGCAATTCTGCCAACTCAGCAATCTTATACGCGTTAGCATAACTTTCTGCTGATTCGTGGAGGATGTATAAGTCTACATCGGGCTGCAAGAAGATTTTCTATAAATGTTTCTTTTACTGTTAACATCGTAGAAGTGGTAAATTGTCGAGTAAAAAGAAACGCAACATAAAGTAATTATTGATAATTTTTATGTAAAAGCTAAAATAGTTGTCCAGATTTATTTAGGCTACCATTTGACAATTGAAAATAATACCGATAGAAGTAAAGTGTTACACACACACACACGCGCGCGAGCACACACACACACACACACACACACACACAAATAGATTATGATAATGTATCCTATTTAGGTTAGGTTAGAAAACAGCTAACCATGGTCTTCTAGGCTATTTGTTGTGCAACCCATAGAAGTAGTATATTTTAGGTTAGTTAAGAACTTAGGCATAGGTCTCGTCGACTGTTAGTGGTGTCGCCATAGCATAAGGCTAGGCTGTGTTGGGGTCTTATGGGACTACATCTGAGATGTGTTGTTGAATTGAACGGTCTCTCTTCCGTTCTCATCGCGTTCTCGTAGCGTCGCTTCGTCATCTTGGTCGTCGCTGTTTTTGTCGTCGTCGTTAACTTCGTCGTCGTTTTTGTCGTCGTCGTGGTCGTCGTTAACTTCGTCGTCGTTTTTGTCGTCGTCGTCGTTTTTGTCGTGGTCGTCGTTAACTTCGTCGTCGTTTTTGTCGTCGTTGTCTTTGTCGTCAAGTCGTCGTCGTCGTCGTCGTTGTCGTTTTTGTCGTCATTGTCGTTGTCGTGGTCATTGTCAAAACAGGGTTTAGCTAATAAGTAATGTCCGCTAATGTCCGTTAGGTTAAATAACGTTATGTATCTCCAAGGTATTATTTTTTGTAGTTTGGGTTTGGTTAGTAAATAGCCTAGACTCGTATGCTAACCTTTTTTCCTGTGTCTATAAAGTCGAAATATGGGTTAGACGTAGCGACCGCTTTGGAATCGATATTTTATAATCATAAAATGAAACATTTCCAGACCGGTCATAGTGGAAAGGTTGAATCGTACCTTAAAAATCGAATGTTGCGTGAATTTACGGCCTGTTTCAGATACGAGTTGGTCGATCTATTACCGAATATAGTAAAGTCGTACAATAATACCGTGCACAGTACTATGGATACAGAAACCCCGTTAAAGTTTTGAAAAAGCAGGAGAACATGCTTTTGGTCAAATTGGCTAGATAGATAAGACAAACTAGTTGCGTGAGACAGGTTACCGTAGTGGTATTTTGCAGACCGTAGAGGTTGATGATTGTAGAGTCAGAGCTCAAAGCCGATCGTTAAAAGAATAAATTTAAAATACGCCAGCGAACGTCTATTGACCGCCAATAAAGACACTGCGATAGCTGCGTCGGTGAGCGAAGCGAGCATGGATGGAGTTCTCTGTTAAGTACAGATAAAAGAGATTCGACACAGGTGTCTACTAAACGTAATACAAATGTAAAGAGTCAAAACCAACGGCTATCCCACAATCTGTACATTTTCTACCTTAATATTTATCGTTCGACTTGACAACACTAGTCAGTTGTTGGAAAATGTTGCACTGGTACAATGCTGTCTGTTAATTTGTGTAAAATCTCTTAGAATTGTTATGGGTTCGTGTGTATACGTACTTTTATGTGTGCAATATGAATTTTCCAGTTGACTACACACTTATTAAAAACTACGCGACTGAACGTTTTGGTCCTCTTTAAGTAAATATATTCATAACGAGAAAATAACTGCCTAATCATGTACAAAATCAATTAATGTTAGGTGACTTGAAGCGCTCAAATGAGGTTCGGAAATTTAGGTAAAGATCTTTCGTAAATTGAGAATTATCTCCTGAACTATATACTACTTGGGAACGGTGTGACAGTGGTTAGCGCGGTCGTCTTCTTTCTTTGTTGAATCTTGTTACGAAAAAAATGAAATGAGTCAATATATTTGCTATTCAAACCCAAAAATTTTGAAACAGTTAAGTTGCACTTGTAAGCACAATTAGGTAATATCACAGTAAAATAAAAAATAACCCATGTGATATATAGAAGTGAGATTATTAGGGGGAAATAAAATAAACTTTGTAAAAAAAGAAGAAATTAAATGTAATTTATATTTACAAGGTTTCAACGGTAGCACTTTCTGGTAGAGAATCTTCGAACTATCACCCCATCCGCCGGTAGCGCTTTCTAGTAGAGACTCAGCGAATTCATTTGACAGTACAACGGATGCAATTCTGCCGACTCGGCATTGTTACACATGCTAAGATAAATTTCTGCTGATTCGTGACGGATGGCAGCGACAAGATGGCGGAAAAAATGGCGTATAAGATGGCGGCTCCCCTCCCACCGGCAGGGTCACCAAATTTGTGTAAAGATTTACAATTGCTAATTATTGGATTGTCTAGTCAGCATCTAGATGGAGTGTCGATTTTAAAACAATGTAAAGAAATGTTGGTCAGTTAAAGTTCAGAATGCTCGTTCACGTCTTTGTTGTGCCTTTAAGGATAAAAGATATTTTACTTAAGCGACATGTTTTAGGGGAGTTCATTTTAGGAGATTTAGGCTACGCAGTGAATGAGTTAGAAGTTTTAAACTACAAAATTCGAGGAACAGTTTTAAGTATAATCGTGCTAATAAACAATGTAAAACATAAAATCAGTATCGGAAGTTTTGATGTAAGAGTGAAGTTGGAAATTGTAATGAAGTTTCCATATCGTCGGGAAAACGAATGGCAGTTATATATTGCAACAAATTATGATGGAGGTATAGAGAGAGTAACAGCTTTAAGTTCCGTTCGTCACGGGCATTTAATAAGAAGACTTCTACATGGGGACGAACAAGTAAGGACCGACTACAGCGATGATGATGGATACACATCAGGAGGACTAGGGGAACTGTACGGACGAAGCGATGACGAAAATGCGGAACAAGAAGAATATGATGCTGAAAGACTATTGGAAATTATGTGATTTGTGTACTTATTCGTTATGTTATGTTATATGTAGTGACTTCTTTAAATATAAATAAGTAATTTAAATAAAGTGTTCATAATTATTTCTTAAATTGTTTAAGTATTATTTTTTAGAAATTTAGGAAACACTACGTTATATTTTGGTTGATTATGTAATTACGTATATCATACGCATGGGTTGCGGCAGTGCCTAAGGTTAGGTAAGCCAAATTTTTAGTTCGACTAAGTGTTGTTCGGCTGGACTCGGGAGAGCCTTACGTTCGGGCAAGTAATTATAATAATAATGGAAGTTGTAACATAACCTCAAAGTACAATCTATGCGGGGTTTGTACAGTATAAACAGTCACGAGTACAGCGAAGCCTAAGTTTTTAGTTCGGAAAAGATCGGATAGGTCTGGGCCACCAAATTTGTAAAAGATTTACATTACATTTGCTAACTATTGGAATGTCTGGTCAGCATATAGCTGGGGTGTCGATTTTATAACAATGTACAGAAATGTTAGTCAGTTAGCAAGTCCAGAGTGCTGGTTCAACAAAATTCGGGGAAAGTCGTTAAGTATAATCGTGCTAGTAAATGATTTAGAAAAGAAAATTATTATTGAAAGTTTTGATGTAAATCAAGGGTGCGGCATAGTCTAAGGTCGTAGAAGTGTTAAAGTATCGAGTAAAAAGAAAAGCGTTATAAAACATGTTATTAATAACTAATCGAATAAACGGTACACAACATAGAGTAATTATTGATAATTTTAATGTAAAAGCTAAAGCCGTGATTGTTTTACTAAGCTACCGTGTCTACCGACAAACATATGGAGACTTTATATTGAAACAAATTTTAGATAGAGAAAGTTTTAACGTTAAGTAATACAGGCGGATTCAGTTACGTTTGGTTATGTAATTACGTATATTATACACAAGGGTGCGGCAGAGCCTAAGATTAGGTTAGCTAAAGTTTTATTTCGGTTAGTTACGGTTTGTAAGAGTTGCGGCAGAGCCTTATGTTACGAAAAGCCCGGTAGAAACAGTTAAATCATACGCATGGGATGCGACAGAGCCTTACGTTGAGTTGAGTGAATTTTATATTAATAACCATTGCGGAGAAATTCCGTTGCGGGGAAATTGCTCTAATCACGACGGTGCTGAATAGCTGCCTACGTGTACGAAATGTATTTTAGAATTCGTTTGCACCTAAGCCTCCTTTAAAATCATTAACATTTCCGTTTTTTCGAAATTTTGTTGCAAAATTTGGGGGAGGGGTGACCCCCGGGGTTGAGTTAGACCGAGTACAACTTGTTTTACTTTTTAGAAACATTACGTTATATTTTGGTCGGTTATGTAGTTACGTATATCATACGCATGGGTTACGGCCGAGCCTAATGTTAGCCAAAATTTTAATTTTTACTAAGTTCTGATTGGACTCGGGCTGAACTTTACGTTTGGGTTAGCTTGGTTTTCCGTACGATATAACACATTTTATAAAAATAATTCGGGGTACAGCGAAGCCTAAGCTCGGTCAAGCCCGGCGTTTTGGTTCGAGTAAGACTGTTAGAAACAGTGTATATCATACGCACGGGGTGCGGGAGCGCCTATGCTTAGCCTAAGTGCGGTTTACAAGGATGCGGCAGAGCCTAATTTTGGCCAAAATTTTATTTCGGCTAAGTGCCCTTCGGTTGCACTCGGACAGAACCTTACGTTCGGGTTATCTCGGTTTTCCATACATTAAAACACATTCATAAAAATAATTCGGGGGTACAGCGAAGCCTAAGCTCGGTCAAGTCTGGCGTTTTGGTTCGTGGTGAGACCGGTAGAAATAGTGTAAATCATACGCACGGGGTGCGGGGGCGCCTACGGTTAGCCTAAGCTTTATTTCGCCTAAGTACGAATTTCTGGGGTTGCGGGAGAGCCTAATTTTAGCCAAAGTTTTATTTCGGCTAAGTGCCCTTCGATTGAACTCGGGCAGAACCTTACGTTCGGGTTAGCTCGGTTTTCCATACGTTATAACACAATTTATAAAAATAGTTCGGGGTACAGCGAAGCCTAAGCTCGGTCAAGTCCGTCGTTTTGGTTCGGGTCAGACCGGTAGAAATATATTACAATGGGGTGCGGCAACGCCTATGGTCAGCCTAAGCTTTATTTCGTCCGAGTACGACTTTCGGGGGTTGCGAGAGAGCCTTACGTTCGGAATATACCGGTTTGCTAGTCTTAATTTCTCTAAGTCCAATTCGGATTTACTCGGGGGCGATCGGGAGTGTTCGGGATTATATAATGCAATTTATACTATATTACAAGGGTACTATAACAATCTAAAGCTAATATTTTCTCTAAGTGACCTTCGGTCGGATTTGGGGACGATCGGTAATGTTCGCGTTGTTATAATACAATTTATACTATATCCCGACGACACTATAACACCGTGCACCTGATGCAAGGTTGCTGACGGATGGTTAACTTATATACCTCACAAGATATTACATTCTCAACAGAGTCGGCGTAGCTTAACCGCTAGCGCTGCGGACTTGGGTCATGGTGATACCCGGTTCGACTCTCGGCGACACCCAAACTTTTTTCAAAGAAAAAAATTAAATTAAATTAAATATTAATTATTACAAAACAAGATGGCTGCCAAAAAAAAAGATGGCGGCTCAAAATTCCCCAAAATCTTTAAAAATCCAAAATCCCCAAAATTTCAAAATTCCCCAAAAATCCCCAAAAATCAAAAATCTTCAAAAATCCAAAAATTCCAAAAAATGTTAGGACTCCCAAAAAAAAAACCCAAAATCCAAAAATGTTAGGTTAGGACCCCCCCAAAAAAAACCCAAAATCCAAAATTCCCAAAAATGGCTTAGGTTAGGACCAAAAAAAAGTGGGCGTGGCTTGGGTTAGGAACCACAAATACCCAAAAAAACACAAAAAAAGGGGGCGTGGCCCAAGGTCAATGACCTACCCCCACCACTTTTGGCGCCAGAGTGCCCGGGACTCTACTCACCTTAATGCAACCGTAGTGAATGATTATATATTATACTAGCTGACCCGGTAATGCTTAGCTATTGAATAATTATTTTGGTGAAATAAATGCGACAAATGAAGGTAATAAGGATATTTTGTGTGTCATAAGGATATGAATCGTAGGTTCTAAACCATGTCATTTATACCACTTCATAGCTGTACACCAGCTACATTTACGTGTCGTCATAGGACCTAGTTCAACTTGTTTGTCTTTGTGATAATTGGTGTTGCAGTTGTAGTGATACCATGACATTGATTTTTCAGACCATGGAAGCACCTTCATGTGACATCTTTTAGAACTGTATTTTTGAACGGCAGCCATTTAGACCAGGGGATTTTGTTGACTTTACTTTTTGGGAGCCTCACGGATACACGGCAGGATTTTTTTTATTGTATCTTTTGACAGCCTAGCGATTTACGGTGTAGTTTTTTGTATTGTATATTTTAACAGACTCCCTAAGCGCTTTAGCACGATTAGTATTAGAACAACGTTTTCGCCGTTTTTCCCACGTTTCTGGGTGGTTTGAACAATGGAACAATGATCTGACTCAACAGTATCAGATGACAAATACGGTTCTGTTGACGGAGACTGAGAGTTAAATTAAATGTTTTAAATATACTGGTTTAGGTAGGATTATAAATATATTGTTTTCTTGGTGTAAATTTTAAAGTAAAAGTCGTAATTAATTATGTTAAAATGAATTAAATTCAAGTAATAAAATAAATTGAATTATTAAATTTCATAAACGAATAAAATAAAATAAAATAAAGATAATTAAATTAAATAATTAAAATAGTGACTTTGTTCTGTCTTTATTAATTAATTAAGAAGAATTAAAATTTAATTTAACTGGTTAAAGAATTGTATTCGTTGGGAAGGTACCAACAAAGAGAGAATACTTTGATTTATGTTTTTTAGTTTTGAATAAATTGTTAATTACGATTTTACAGTATAAAAATGTTTTAGTTTTCACTTACCTATTGTATGCATATTCCATTACCATTAGTTCCTAGTGTTTAAATTATAATCAAAGTGTTGCATTATCAAAATACGACACTATGTATCACTATTTGTACCTCTATGTTAAGTCTCAAGTTAATATGTTTTGTCGTTTTTGAGATATAGTGATGAATAGTGAGTCAGTGACATTTGACTTTTATCTATATTTCTAACGCTTTTTACGTTTTAATAACCTTAAACGCAAAATATTTTAAAATCCCGTCTTATTGCACATCTAGAGTATAAGGGGAACCACTATGTTAAGTCTCAAGTTAATGTTTTTTGTCGTTTTTGAGATATAGTGATCATCAATGAGTCAGTGGTATTTTTGATTTTATATAATATATATATATAGGGTTGGGAGTGACCACCCTTATTTTGACTATTTTCAAACTTTAAAATGATAAAATATTTAGCAAAATCTTTTCTTGGTGCACCTCTAAATAGTGGTATGAAGGTACCCTGAATATTTTAATGCCCTAGCAATCATAGTTTTTGCTGAACGTTTATTGTGAATCAGTCAGTCAGTCAGCATAAATCTATTTTCATATATACTGATTTGTAGTGGGTTGGCTGGAAGAGTACTTTATCTCCCCAACATACAGCCACTAAACTTGGGCTTTAGGCCCTATCTCGCCCAAAATACAGCCATTTATGTATTCATTAATTATCCATGCATATGTCTGATGGTTTATAAGTCGAGAATCACAGATCAGAATTTCATAATTTTTCTACTTATAAGTTTAGGAAGGTAAGTCATTTAAAATTAGTGCAATATTTCCAAACTTGAACCACACCATACAAAGTATATAGCCTAATTACTGACATATTTTCATTAAAACTTTCAATCATAACCCATTTGTTTTTCATATCTAAGTTGTTGGATTTTATCCACTTGGTGAGTGTATGTTTTTTAAATTTAATGTTATTTGTTTGTACAAGCGATGGTAATTGATTTCTCGAACCTAGCTATTGAATGATTTTTTTAAGTTTGTCAGGGTAGCGGTTAACCTTGGAATTATTAATTTGTAATATATATTTTCTAACATTGATAAACATCTTTAGGTCTAGTTCATAGTTTGAATCACACATATATGGTTGAACCATATTCTCTCAAAACATTGAGTAATATTTGTATTTTGTAGGTAGAGGGGAGTAGAGAGAAACACGTCATCTTGTTTGCTAGATTTAGCAGAACCTCTAATACAGGTGCATAGTTTTGAACCTAGTAACTGGCGATCGGTTTAGTTATTGATCTATGCGATCCTTATCTTATGATGAAAAGGAAAGACTTAATTAAAAAAAAGTAATTACAATGATTAATTAAATAAATAATAGAAACTACTTCGAATATTTTAAGATCACATAAATAACTAATTCAGTATCTATCACAAGTATTGCAAAATTAATTTACCGTTTTTAAACTTTTTAATTACACATATTTAATCCCGGCATCATGTTTTACTATGATTTAATAAATATTATCAGTGAGACTGTTCTTAAAGCATACTGTCCTTTAACAGTGAGTCTGTTCTTTAAGCAAAAAATCCGAATTTGTTCTAAGCAAATTCTGTTCTTAAATTTGAAGCATACATTTTTTATTTTCACTTCCACAGATTCACTCTGGCTTCAAATATTTTCATACAGAAGAAATGTTAGGATGTGACAACAAAATAAAGTTTCGACGGAGGGACTTCCAACTATACTTTCACAAGTTTTCTTTTCATTTATCCTACAATGCAGAGATAAGCTATCGAATTATGTGGTAAATTGAAATCGTCTTCCTTTCTATTCTAAATGTAAATCAAGGGATATTTTCTCAACTGACATGTTATGAAAATAATTATTCAATAAATCAAATACCAGCCTTATCTATATGGATCATTTGATTATAAAATTACTCCAGGTCTTTTGTGAAAATTGTAATACTTAATAGTTGTAGTTAAATTTAAATAGTGGTACAATATGACTGTAAAATTGTTATTAAAACGTACGAGCCTTCCCACATATCGCTATGGTTAGTATATTCTTCGCAGGGTACACACGTCTTCACTAGCAGATATGAATGAAAGAAATATCTGGTAAATATTGAGAGTTCGACTAAAAGTATTGTGTGTTTCGTTCAAAGCAATCGGTTTTTCCCATTCAGTTTTCCAAACATGACTATTTATGAGCCACTAAAGCAAAAACTACGACTCTTGCCAGTTTGTGTGAGGAGTTTTTCACCTCTATAAGAGTAAATTTTACCTGAAATATTATCTACGAACAATATGTTAAATCCTAATAATAAATAATTGAAATTAAAATGTATGTCTCTACTACATGTAACTTAAGAGTAATGTATACAGTTTTAGGTCTTCTCACACATTTCGGAACAGGAAATTCCTGTAATGGTAAAGGACCGAATGAATATTTTTTAGAATATTGTCAACATTCTAATATTCTAGAATATGGGACATTCTGGAAAATTTAAGAACAATCTGGGATTATTCTGGAAGCCTCTAAAACATTCTGACCAGCCTCAACCACTTTTGCATTCGATTCCCAGCTGCTTCGCCGATTTTCCATATGACGTCCATTTCTGTGATGCGTTCTTTTTACAATAATATTTTAGAACCCAACTCATGCAGTTCCAAACAAAAACTCTCTTTATTATTATTATTATTATATATATATATATTTTTTTTTGTGAAGGGCAAACACATTATTTTACAAACATGGTGCTGCGGAATGTGTTGCTGGTTACAGCCGTACGCATGGATAAACCACGCTTACATAAATAGATTTAGCACGTTGGTCAAGATAATCTTTTACTTGGATTTTTTACAAAGCAAAAAAATATGTAATTCTTTTTACGCTCGTAATTTTTTTAAATTAATGCAGTACATTGTTCGAAAAACGTGGCTAGAGAGCTGAAGTTTGGTTATTTGCTACACAAGAAAGAAGATATTAGCATTTCGATTACTTTAGTAGGATTATCCCTAATGGGTTGAAATGGAATAACTCCTTAAAAATAGTTGGCAGATATTATAGAAATTACTAGTGAAAACAAAGGCTAAAGTTCACATAAGGACACCTCACATTATTTTATACAAATCCAAAAAAACAGCCTGAAGTGCTGACTTACAGTAGGAAAAATGGAGGACGGGGTGACCAGAGGGTTTCCAAAATTATCTTCACATTCTGAAAGAATACGTTAAACTGACTCTAAAAGCGACAATAATATCAGCGGGAAATACAGATTTTAGAAGATAAGTGAGAAGCAAATCTCGAAAATATATAAGTTATTTCAGTCAACTTTTGATAAATGGAAGAAACACATAACTTAACAGGCACAAAAAAGAGTAAAACAATATGTTTACTGAACAAAATTAATTAAAGAAATCATCAAAATATGAATGACAAATGTAAAATAATTTTACAATACATTTACTATTAAAATAATAACAATGAACCATGTAAAACGGTATTTAATGCTATAAAATAACCCTATAAGTTAGTTGAAGAGCATTTAATATTGTTTTATCTGCTTCATTGTAATAGTTTTAATATTAAACTTATTGTTAAATTATTTTACATTTTCAAGCATATTTTTATGTTTTCTTACATTAATTTTGTTTAGTCAACTTATTGTTTACTCGTTTGTGTCTGTTTCTTTTATTTAGTGCAAACAATATAAAAATTCACTGAAGTTAACCTATATTTTTCGAGTTTTATTTGTCTTGTATTTTCTATAATATTTATTTCCTGCTGATATTATGGGAGTTTTTACAGTCGGTTTAACGTGTGTGTTTTTTCTGAATACGAAGATAATTTTGAGAAACCTGTATTCACTGTGCCCTCCATTTTTACTATTACGGTAGGGTTATACTTTATATAATCTACAAAATAAAACAAAACTGTATTTGTGCTGAAGGTAAACATGACAGATAAATGTTTGTTTATACAGATATTATAGAAATTACGATGGACAAAATTGGCTAAAGTTTGCATTAGGACACCTCAAGTTGTTGCATAGAAAAAAATAGCCCGAGGTTCTAACTTACAGAATCTATAGGGGATTGAATGTAGATTTTGACTTGGAAAAAAGTGAGTAAGAGGAAAACATTTTCCTCGTAGGCTATATTAATGTAGTAGCTTCCCCGATCCGGCTTTGCACGGTTAGATAAATCAAAGTTAAATGTATATTAACAACAAAATATAAATATATCAATAAATATATTATACTATGTATTCTTAATGGGATGTTTAGTAACTTTGATCCCCCCAAACCTCTCTAAAATTTCGAATGAAAAAAAAACCTTCTTATCGAGCACCTAGGACCCTAGTGGAAGCTACATAAAAAATTTCATTCCAATCAATTCGGTAATTGTTTTTAGTAATTTTAACCCATCCAACCCCCCCCCCCCTAAAATTTCTAATTTTTTGTAAACCGTTCGGTAGTTTTTGAGAAATCATTATGAGTCAGTGAGTGAGCGTTATTTTGGCTTATATATATATATATATATATATATATATATCCCCAGAGATATTCGCAGTGTTTCAAACCCAGTAACGTTTCAGACTCAGTAGATTGATTAAAAGTGGTGAGTTCAATACACTGCGAACATCTAATTTATACAGACTAAAACCTGAGACGTTCACAGCCTTTTGGACTCATCTTTATTTTGTTGTAATGGTATTACAATGACTTGATAGTATTGAATTTGTATTTATAATTTTTTATAATAACATAAATCTACTCTCTAAATAGTTTTTCCATGATTTTGAGATAGTTAAAATTACAATAAACTACAACTGGGTACAAGTATTTAATCTATATTAATATTATTATAATTTTTTTTGCATATGTAGGTAAGTTATTTAAAGTGAATTACTTATTC
>JAGFPH010020397.1:0-11786 GCA_018207615.1 Philaenus spumarius
GAAGAATTTAAAGAGGAGGAAAGAAAAGCACTAAAAGAAGCTATACAAAAGAAAAGGGAAGATGAAGAATTTAAAGAAAAGGAAAGGAAAGCTTTAAGAGATGCAATAGAAGCTAAAAGAGCTTCAGAAGTATTTCGGGAAAATGAAAGAAGGATACAAAAAGAGGCTATTAATAAAACAAGAAAACAAGAAGAGTTCAGAAGATTAGAAAGGGAAAGAGATGCTCAAAATCGAAAAAAAAGAAGGTGCAACAACTTTTTAAAATTTAGGGAGCAATACAAAAATAATCTTTTAAAATCAAAAGAATATACTAATAAACTGCAATTGGAGTTTATTACTTCAAGAATGGTTCGTCCAGAGCATGTATGTTGCTATTGTGAAGGATTATTTTTCCCTCATTCCATTGACAATTTTAATTTTACTAAACTACTTCAGAAACATGACCTGGATATTGTAAGACCTCTTTTAGAAAAAAGGAATCTTCTGTACACTTCCATTTGCAAAACGTGCCACAAATATATAAATAAACTCAGAATTCCTCCTCTTGCTGTTTGCAATGGCTTAAAGTTTGTTAATATTCCAAGTTGTTTAAGTTTGCTTTCAGATTTAGAAGAAAGAATGGTGTCTCCAATAATAAACTTTATGCAAATAAGACCACTTAAACCATTCGCTCTTAATCCTCAACTAGGAATGAAAGGCAGTGTTGTTAACATTCCCATTGAAATAAATGACTGTCTGCAAGTTTTACCTAGATCCTTTAATGAAATGTCAACTATTCAACTTAAATTAAAAAGACATGTAACTCATACTACAGATTACATGTTCGAAACAGTACGACCTGCTATAGTGTGTGATGCATTGGCACACCTAGTTAAATCTCCATTATATACTAAATATGACATTAAAGTAGACGAATCATATATAAACCAGTTCAGGAACAGCTACTCTAAGACTATTGATTTTGTTGTTGATGAAAGAGAAGACGATTATGGGGTTGATAGTTTGTTTAATTTAGATGAAACTACAACTGAATTTGAAAATCATTTTGACGAAGGAAACAATGAAGGTTTTGATGAAGAAGTATTATTAATAAATAGAAACGAAGAGGTGGCTAGAAATATTCAAGTAATTGCTCCAGGTCAAGATAAAATCCCTTTGCCTTGGCATTTACAACCGGATATAGAAGAGTTATGTTTTCCTAAGATTTATTGCGGTCACAAACTAAATGTAGAAAATAACCTTTCGTACTCTGATCGAGCCAAATCAGAAGCAAGGCGCTGTGACAGAAGATCTTGCAATCCTACTAAATTGCTGTATATGGCCAAGAAAAAGTTAGAACTTAGTTGCTTAACCAACATAAATGTTTGTTTAAGAAAAAGAAAGAACAAAGGCATTACAATCAATGCTGGTAATGTCATAAATGAAAGCTACGTCTCTTCCCTAATCCAACATGATGATGGTTACAGAGTGCTAGCGCAAGTAAGGTCTTCTCCTTCTTATTGGGAAACTAAAAAAAAACATTTATTAAGTATGATTAGACAATTAGGAAAACCCACTTTCTTTTTAACTATCTCAGCAGCTGAACGAACGTGGCCTGAACTAATTCAACTATTGTCTAAGCTTGTCAATAATAAGGTTTTAACATCTGAAGAAGCACTGTCATTAGATGACTGTGAAAAAAATGAGCTGATACGGAAAGACCCTGTAACGTGTGCTAGATACTTTGAAAATAAATCAAATAAATTAATGTGTTACTTAAAAAGTGAACATGGTCCATTCTCAGGATTTCTTGTCAATGACTCTTATGAAAGAGTAGAATTTCAAATCAGAGGATCCCCTCATAAACACATTTTTCTTTGGTTAGATAGAGCTCCTACATTTGACTCAAGTGACAACACAACATATGAAAATTGTATTGAATTTATTGATCGCTTCATAACATGTGCTAATGATGAAAACAATCCTTATATGTCCTTCTTATCACACAAACATACTCATACCTGTAAAAAGGGAAAGAGAAATAAAAGCAAATGCAGGTTCAACTTTCCTTTGCCAGTAATGCCACGAACAATGATATTACAACCTTTGGCAAAAGAAGAAAAAAATGAATTGTTGAAAACTCTATTAAAGAACATACACAAAAAAATGAATGCATGCTTTTACAGAAGAACTGTTATTTCATTTGATGACATTTTACAAGAGTTGAACACAACTGAAGACATGTACATACTTGCTATAAGAAGTTCTATAACAAGAGCTCAAGTGTTTTTGAAAAGAAATAGCCATGAAGTGGCAATAAATTCTTATAACTCAACCATTTTAAATCTCTTTGAATCAAATATTGATATTCAATTCATTCTTGAGGAGTATGGCGTAGCTTCTTATGTTGTAAATTACATTAGTAAAATGGAAGCTGGTCTCACAAAACTACTGCATGATGCTGCATCAGAGCTATCCAATGATAACATTAAAAATAAATTAAGGAAATTATCCAACATATTTTTAAACAATAATTTAATGTCATCTCAAGAAGCTGCATACCACATACTTTCAATGCCGTTATCTAAATGTAGTAGGGCTGTAGTTTTTATCAATACCAGCCCAATGAGTGAACGAGTTTTTATGTTAAAATCAAAAAAAGATTTACAACAACTGTCTCCTGAATCGACTGATATCTTTATGGAAAACATCAATCAGAAATACTCAAAACGTTCTAGAACATTAGAGAATGTGTGTCTTGCAGAGTTTGCTGCTAAATACACCAAATCAGCCAAAGCTGTTGAAGGAGATGGAGGTATGAATGATGATGATCACTCCAACAGATTAACTGAAAGAAGCAAATTAAAAGTAATCAGATATAGAAGGTATAAGTTGTGTGATGATGAAACAAATTATTATCGAGAGCAGAATCTTCTATTCCTGCCATGGCGAGAAGAAGCAACGGAAATTGAAAACACAAATGTTAAAGAAATTTACTTAAATAATATAGAAGTCATTAAATTTAATTCTAAATTGTTTTCAATAATCCCTGATGAAATCTTAGATGAAGCAATGAATCAAGCTCACCATGATATGTCAAATTTAAATAATGAAGATGATGAGTTTTTAGATGATCAGATCCCTAAGGATCAAGAAATTGACATATTTGTTCAAGGTGGAATTGAAGTTCCTAAACCACTGGCTTTTAACAACAGATTTGCAACACCTCAAAAGTTCAACTCTACAGAAATTAGAGCATTAATGTTAAGACTAAATGTTAAACAAAGGCAAATTGTCATGCACATTCTTCATTCAGTAAAAACAGGGAAAAACGTTCCATTTTATATATTTTTGAGTGGTTCAGCTGGAGTGGGGAAATCATTAGTAATAAACACAATTTACCAACTTATATCAGACTATCTTAACAATAGACCTGGTTCAAATCCTGATAAATTAAAAATTTTACTGTGTGCACCATCAGGAAAAGCAGCTTTTCTAATTAAGGGCATGACTTTACATACAGCATTTGCCTTGCCAGTGTCACAGTTTAGTGGTCACATGTCTGACTTATCCAGCGACATAGCAAACACCATTAGACAAGACCTGCATGATGTACAAATTTTAATAATAGACGAGATATCAATGGTTGGAAGCCGTATGATAAGTCAAGTTGATACCCGACTTCGACAAATTAAAGGAAGAAATACAGACTTTGGAGGAATATCTGTTTTGGTTGTCGGAGACCTCCAGCAATTACCACCGGTTATGGATTCTCCAATTTATTTACCTTCACGAAGCAATGATTTAAATGTACTAAATTATAAAAACCCTCTTTGGGAAAAATTCCAATTTTTTGAACTGACAGAAATTATGATACAACAAAATGAAAAACTCTTTATTATTGCCTTAAACAACTTAGCCAAAGGAAATATGACTTCTGAAGATGTTAATTTAATAAATTCCCGAATTGCAAATGAAAATGAAATTCCTGACGAATCGATTTGGCTTTTTTCAAGAAATGTAGATGTTGATCAAAGAAATAATCAAAAATTTAATAACCACCCAGGAATTGAATACACTTCAATAGCACAAGACACTGTAATTGGAAATGTTAGTGACAACATAAAAAACAAAGCTTTAACTGTATTTAAAAACAAAAAGGTTATAGAAACTGGTGGATTGATTAATATTTTGAAAATAAAAATTGGTTTAAAATATATGATAACATCAAATATTAATGTTCAAGATGGTTTAGTCAACGGAGCTACAGGTGTTTTAAAACATATTACTTTTAAAGGCAGCAATATTAAATCAATTGACAAATTATGGATTGATTTTTCACCTAGTTCATCAACAGGTAACATAAGTAGACAGCCGTTTTTGGACTTCATGCGTCAAAACAACATTGAAGAAAGTCTAGTTCCCTTGTCTGTAACAACTTTTAATTCAAATGTCACAAGCAGAAACCACTATCAAATTTTAAGAAAGCAATTTCCATTAGTGTTGGCTGAAGCAATAACAATACATAAAAGCCAAGGCCAAACGTTTAATAAAATATGCCTTGACCTAAGACAGACAACAAGAATAACTAAATCTATGTTGTATGTCGCTCTTAGTAGGGTAACCTCTCTCTCGGGTTTATACATTTTAGGACATTTTAAATCACCGAAACCATCAACTGCGAAGGATAACTGCTTAAAAGAATTAGACAGTTTAAAAAACCATAAAAAATTGATACTTAACTTTGATCAACTAACAGACTCAAAATATTTAAGTGTTGCATACCAAAATATTCGATCCCTAGAAACAAATTTCAAAAATATCCAAACAGATATTTGGTACAGCAAGTGTGATGTACTGATATTTGCTGAGACACGCACATTAGAGTCGGACAAGTTATTCCTTGATGGATACAATATATTCTGTAGAATTGATAGTTCGAACAAAAATACACCAAGGGGAATCATCTGTTTTATTAAAAGTAATTTAAATATTAATATGATCAAACAGTGTCAAAACACAGGTGTCAACAATGGAAATAGCTTTCTATGTGATTTTGTGTGTTTCAGCTTAAATGATGTATACATAATAACTGGATATAAATCACCTAGAACTCCTAAATTAAAATTCAAAAAATGTATCCATGACATTATGGATACTATACCACAATCGGCCAATATTGTCTTAATGGGAGATTTTAATTATGACCAAATATCTACTGAAGGATCATTTTTAACTAAAGTACTACAAAATCGAAACATGGTCTCTGAATTGGGAACTAATGAGTTCACTACAGACTCGAATACTCAAATTGATGTTGTTTATAGTAATATACGATTAGAAACATTTCAGTGTGGGACTTATGAATCATATTTTTCTGACCACAAGTGTATATACTTTAAAATTTTGAAAACTAACCAATAGTAAATCTGTGGCTTGGTGCTAAAAGGTCCACTGTCCAAAATTGGCCTTTGGGGATTTTCGAAAAAAACTAAAAACATACTAATTTAGAATATATTAAAAGTAGCATACATTAAGTAGTGCTACATATAAAAAATGCAATATTATATGGATATTTGAAAACAAATTATTATGTAGAAACTGACAAAATTTATTTATATATTATAATGAATAAATATTTAGTAATTATTATACTGTATTTACATATCAATTTAATAGAGTTACATTAATGTAAGCTTATAATTATCAAGTACAGTATTGTAATAAACACATTATAAACATTTATACAAAGGGTGGTATAGCTGACTACTTCGTTATTAAATTGAAGAATATAAACTCAATATTCTCAATATTAAGCACCGTTTAGTGTTTAGAAAACCAAACTTGCAATCTACTCAAATCGCATGCCAAAGTTACCTTGTACATACCATATAGGCCAGGTATCCTCTCCATATAGGCCAAAAACATCTCCTCTCCTCAATAAGTAAAAGCGTTTTGGTATGCTTGTAAAATTCCGTTATTAGCGAATTTCCATAGGAAAAATGAGCTATTGCAGTGACCCTTATGGTAAGACCTAAGGTCAGGAGTAGCAAATGAGCATTGATCATGGTCCCCAGTACACGTTTCGGGGTGCCATTAAAATTCATATATGTATTATATGTATTTGCCCTCTAGCGGCCGCACTTGGTCCGATTTGGTACACATGTTGGTTGTGTACATCGTTCGGACGAGTTCGTTAGCCAAAAAAATTCAACAACCGGAAGTAACTATTTTCTAAGATTTTTCTACGAGAATTAATTTGTTTAGACTTGTTTCTAAAGATATAAACTTAGGATGTTATTTTGCACACTTTGTTTTTTTATGAGATCTTATAGCTTGCTTGGTTCCCCCAAAATCGATCAAAACGTAAAATACCATAAAAGTACCCGGTTCCAAGCCACGTGGTGGATTTTATCTTCTCATCCGAGGCCGACGGACAAGTTTTTATGATTCGAGTGTAACGAAGGAGCTGAAATTCTACTAATATATTTCGTACACACAAGCAACTATTCAGCACCGTCGTGAATAGACCTACTTCCCATATTGTTGGTTGAGACCCTAAAACAAAGGCCTATAAACTTAATTCTGGAAATTTGCTCAACTCACGTCAGCGGTTCAGCTGCTTGGTCGTATTATTTTGTTATTTTTCTATTCGAATTTCCAGCAGCTCGTGGAAAATTAGTAGTTTATCAAAGTTAGCTTTTCAAGCATCGGGTTTGTGCTCTAAAAATTTAGTAAAATAGATTGTTTTTCGTGTCGTTATTTGAGGGATTCCAATCCTCAATTTAGGGAAAAAACCATAGATTTTTATAGATTTTTTTTGGTTGATTGAACATTGCAATAATGTACGCATATAAGAGAATGGTGCGATAAAACATTTTTCGAGTTTTTTCTCCTGACATAAAAGTTTAGTTTTTTAAATTTTAGTAGGGCCTAGTATTACGAAGATCGTGATGTAGAGTTTTTAATAAAATAAAAAAATATTCCTAAAGATTAAACATTTTCAGCAGAAAATTATTTACAGACTTTTTATAATTTTAAAGAACTATATGCCCTAAAACGGTTTTGTTATGCCCTTCTAAATGTTATAAATACAGGATGTCTACCAACCTGAAATTCCTGGAAAACCTGGAAAAGTCAGGGAATTTGTGAAACATTTTTGAAAGTCAGGGAATTTTATTAAAACCAGAAAAATGCCGTGAAATGTTAAATTTTACCGGTAGTGAATTTGTTTCCATTTATAGCCTATTTGTTTAGTTGCCAATTGATTTTTTTCTAGTAAATTTCATCAAATAGGCGAATATAATGAAAGTGGTAGTGATATAAAATAAGAGGGTGGAAAGAGAGAGTCAAGATTGATGGAAAAGATTTGGTTAGATTCTATGCTCAATGTCCTACATGATGAATTATTCCGTGGTTTAAAAAAAAGGTAAGCTTAAAAAGTCTTTGTAATTCCTCTTTAGTTTCCTCTATGGAAATGCAGCAGTAGAGAGGGGGTTTTCTGTAAATTCTGACTGTTTGATAGAGAATTTGAAAAACGAATCCCTTGTTGCTCAACGAATTGTGTATGATTTGTCTTGGAGGAGTTGAAAATATAGACATTACAAAAGAAATGCTTAACTATGTTTCTCAATCCAATGAAAGGTGGAAGGATGCATTGACAAAGAAGAAAAATCAAAAAGAAGAATCAGCAGAAAAAAACAGGAAAAGGAAGATTTTTTCAAAACAAATTGAAGAACTAAAAGCAAAGAAAAAGAAAACACTAGAAGAGAACTCTTCACATCTCAGCGCTTTCGACGAAGAAATTGAAGAGTTAGAGAAATCTCTCAAAAATTAATCTCAAAAATCTTGAATGGTTTACTACTGAATTTAAATTACTCTATGCGTGATAATTTGATGTCACTGTTGACTTTGTTTAAAATATTAACTGTTTTGTCTTATTAAATTTTTTAGTTAAGGATCATGATTTTTTGTAATGTTTAAACTTACTAAAATAATAAAAGATCTATTCCCGAGTCAAAAATCCGAAGTTGGGGACATATGCATCCATGAAGGAGTAGAGGAACAAAACATGTTTACACTTTTTGAACTGGAGAGGGAGAAAAAACGTTTAAAAATGGGAAAAGCACCAGGTCCTGATGGGATACCAAATGAAGTACTACGATTGGTGATAGAGTTTAACCCCGAAATGCTACTGGAGCTCTACAATTTTTGTCTTATGAAAAGGAGCTTTCCAAAAAGTTGGAAGAAACAAAAGCTTATCCTACTTCGTAAGGGGGATAAATCACTGGATAGCATGTCTTCATACTGACCGATCTGCTTACTGGATACGTTGGGGAAAGTGCTGGAGGGTCTCATACTGCAGCGGCTGGAAGGGCTTGTTGATGGAGAAAATGCTCTTTCAAGAAACCAATACGGATTTAGAAAAGGTATGTCGACAGTAGATGCTATATTGGAGATAGTAAACTTTGCAAAAAAGGCTCGAGACTATGGAAAGAACAAAAAAGGATTCTGTGCCCTCATTGCAATTGACGTGAGAATGCTTTCAATTCCCTTAAGTGGACGGACATTCACATGGCTCTCGAAAGAAAAAGGGTGCCAAGCTATTTAAAGAATATGGTAGCAAGTTATTTAAGTGAAAGAAAAATTATTTTTGAAGGAGATGGCTGGACCATCAGAGAAACGATGACATGCGGGGTACCTCAGGGATCTCGTCTGGGGCCATTTCTCTGGAATGTGATGTACGACTCCCTGTTAGAAATGACATTACCGGAAGGGGTAAAGATAGTGGGGTTTGCTGACGATGTCATCCTGGCTGTAGAAGCAGCAAACGAAGATCTTCTAGAGACAAAAATGGATAGTGTTATCACAAGAGTCAGATGGTGGCTCAAAGATAAAAACTTGCAGATGGCGATAAATAAGACTAAAGCTGTATTGATAACAAAAAGAAGAGCGTATAGGCAGCCATTACTTAAAATAGATGGAGAACTTATCCCGTGGAAGAAACAACTAACATACCTGGGCGTGGAACTGGATAAGAATCTTACCTTCGGGCCGCACATTGAAAAGACGGCGCTAAAGGCTTCGGAGACTGGAGGAAGGCTAGCAAGACTTATGCCAAATATAGGAGGCCCTAAAGAGAAGAAAAGAAAGCTATTGGCAAGCGTCATGCAGGCTAAGATGCTGTATGCAGTGCCTATTTGGGCGGAAGCCCTGGATAAGGAGAGCTATAAGAGAAGACTGCTTTCTGTCCAGAGGACCGCTGCGTTGAGGATAGTGGCAGCTTACACCACCGTGTCGGAAAGTGCAGTCTTAGTCCTTGCAGGAACACCGCCTATCGACCTCTTAGCTCAAGAAAGGAGGGATATATACTTTGGACTTATGGAGAACCGGAGGTCAGAAGAGGATAATAAAGTTATAGCCCGAGTAAAGAAAGAAGCTAGAGCAAGGCTTATACAAAAATGGAAGGTACGGTGGGATGAAGAACAGTGGTAGATGGACGGATGGACCCACACGATAGTGAAGGATTTAGAGAGCTGGCTTGGTAGAGGTCATGGAGAGATGAGTTTCTACTTAACGCAGGCCTTCACGGGTCATGGGTGCTTTAGACACTATCTAAAGAGGTTCTACAGAGCAGAAGTCAGTACCTGTATAAACTGCGGGTCCGATAGAGATGATGTTTGTCACACACTGTTTGACTGCAAGGCAAGGGATGTTCAGAAAAAAAGACTCCGAGAACAGATAGGGGTGAACATTACACCCGACAATATGGTGGTGCAAATGCTGGAAGACAAATACAAAGGGAAGTGTATTAAGGAATATTTGATAAAAGTATTAAAAATCAAGGAAGAGCAGTTAAGATAACTGTATAAGTGTCCGCGATTCCCAGAGAAGTTATGCCGAAAGGTGGTGCCTCTGGGTAATCTTTATCGAACATCAGTAAACGGACAAGAGGAGAGGTGGGTTTTAGTGGGTAGTACCTCAGTACGTGGAGCCTTTTGGCGTGTCGAGGGGAGTCCCACACTCTGTGCGAAAAGCATTCCCCTCCTCGTAAAAAAAAAAAAAAAAAAAAAAAAAAAATGTTTAAACTTAACTAACTCTCACCAAAGCATTGACGGATATGATCTCTGGAGTAGTTTAGTTAAAAGTTATAAGATGTGAACAAAGTTTTTGATTAGTTTGATTTTGTGTAGGCCCTAATGTTTAAAGTTAACTAACTCTCACCAAAGCATTGACTGATATGTTTAAAGTTAACTTAAAATATATTTCATTACTATAGCGTTTTTTCCATAAATTATATGAATCACATGTCTAAAAATAAACTTAATTAATCCATTTTGTATTAGTATTAATTTTTTAGATATATTATTAGCTTAGTTACCATATTGAAAAATGTATTAAAAAATAAAATAAATTAAAAGAGCAAGGAGCCAAATATTTTTTAATACTAGAAATTTAAACTTGACTTTCTAATGAGCCAATATTTTTTTGCAAAACTCACACATTTATAATAATTAATTATTTTATTTGATTAATTTTACTCTGTATATTGAGAAAATTGAGTACACCATAACACAAAACAATATCCTGGGCCTCTTTTTCTTTTCTGTCCTAAAATAAAAGCAACAACAATATACAATTTTAGAAATTTAAACTTTATAAGGAATCAGAGAAATAAATTGTAAACTTCAAATAACGACAGCAGAAACATTGCAATAGCAAATTTAATACATGTGTTCTATTTTTACTTTAATACTATCATGCAGTTCGCTTGTATTAACAATTTACTGTTACGGTAAAGAATCTTACAACAATACCAATGTGAATAAGTATACATATACTTTAGAAAGTCAAGATCATTAGTTTATTTGTTACTTGAAATTAAAAAATGTTTGGTTGGGTGGTGGTGGGCTTGTAAAAAAAATTAATAAATATTCAAAATACTTTTAATCTGTTTATCACACAGAAAAATACTCAAGTAAACCTGCAACTAGTTTTTTGTTATTGTGGTATACTGTAAGCGTTAAGTTTAGCTAAATATTTTATCTTGATACTCATTAAAACTGAATTAAAATAAACTCATTAAACTCATTTTAATTTACTATTCCATCTCCTACTTTAATACAATTATGAAGTCACAGTTGGGGTTACATACGGTGTTTGGCGTGCGAAGCACGCAATGCACTGTGTATTTATAATATTCCCAATATACGGTTTGGCGAGCGAAGCACGCAATGCATTTTGTATTGAAAATACTCCCAATATGGGGGTTGGCGTGCAATGCACTCTGCGTCGGCCACTTCTCATAGTGTTCAGTGTCAAGCTCCCATGTGCGTCCTTAGCAGTGAACGTGTTAATAATTTAAATATGTTTGTGAGAAAGTATGTGCCAGTTTCTGGTACCGTTTATTTTATACAAAATTATCAAATGAATAAACGAGGATACTTGCCAATAATGCGTATAATTAAAAAAAAGTAGTTTCCATCACAAGGAGCAAATGTTGTACTTTTTGATGCGCAATAGCTTTGTAAATAAACGGTACCAGGAACTGGCACATACTTTCTCACAAACACATTTAAATTACTAAACAGATTCACTGTGACTTGTAGGGTGGGGTAGGAGAGTTTTTTTATTAAAGTTGGAGATTAACTAATAAATATTATTATTATTATCTAGAGAGAAAACTATTCGATCGATTTCGAAAAAAATTGCACCAAACACGTCAATTAGGTCTTCATAGATGCACGTAAAAAGGTTTTGAAATTTTTTTTAAAACAACCCGCTTTATGGCCAAAAAACCCCCAAAA
>JAGFPH010020398.1:0-14276 GCA_018207615.1 Philaenus spumarius
GGTCTCATTTTAAGCACAGTCACAATACGCATCCGTCTTGCAATTTAAATTTTTTAAAAATGGTTTTGATTTTGACATTTTGTAAGTACAAAGTTTGAATTTTTTTCCTAACACAATAAGAAATTAAAAACGAAAAATAATTTGCAAGAAGGATCCGAAATTTTATAAAGAATATTCAGTTTTTTTTTCAACACTCAATTACAAAAGATAGACTTATAAAATGGTTTGAAATGAGGCAATGTTAGCGCAAGAAATTGCACTGTTTAGATAGGGATATAGTGAGAGGCGTTTGCGTTATGGTGGATTTCTCGTTTACTGGAGCAGACCCTTAAAATTAAATTGTGAAACAAAATTTGTGAATCACTCATTTCTCGGAACAAAACATTAACCGCTATGAGACAGATATCTAGTAGAGCAAAGTCTAAGTCGTTAGTATAATAATATATTGGTAAAGCCAGTATTATTCTTCGTAAAATGTTCACTTTTACAATATTGTTTTGTTTCACAATTTAATTTTAACTTGTCATGTTATAAGTAAACATTTGTATTTTTACAATTACAGTAGTTTATTTCACACATTTTTACCTAAGGACTCTTAAAACAAAATTACATTTACTTTATAATGCAATATACTCATTCCATATTATTTCATTAAAAAAAATCATTAATAAGTCAATTGAATTTTAATTGTTCGTGGAGAGTTTTACAGTACAACTTTGTATTTGTAGAGTAAAGGTGCATGACGGCGGCTAGTGGAAACCTCTTCCCGCTGATTGAAAACAACTATAAGTGCCACTAAAAAGTTACAAGTTAGAAAATTTTATGAAATAAATAATGCATGCTAAACAATTCTGTTGCTTATATTTAATTTCCTAATAAAGTTAAATAAGACTGAAGTAATGAATAAACATGTGGTAACATAAATGGATTTTACAAACGTAATAACGTCATGTTTGGTATCATTTTTCTTATTTTTTCCGAACTTTATAAATATCCTTACAAAAATTTGAAATTGTGAGTCACAAAAAAAGTATAATAGTGCCGTGGTTAACCCAGTAGGTGACTAATTATTGAAACAGATGTGTGAGAAAGGGAGCGAGAGGGGACGGGAAGGGTCTGTAGCAGGTAGCTAAGGGTACAGACGCCAAGTTAGTGTATACAGACTATAGAGGCTTGTCTCTTTCTTGCACCTTATGAGAGAGATTATGTAAAATCATTAACTCCTCACCTCATCTTACAGGGCCGTCTGGGTCTTCTTTGTCTGGTCGGGGATTTAACGATGACAGCATTTTGGCGATTTTGTCCAACTTTTTCTCCTGCCTTGCGGCTGAGGTGACTAACTCTTCCAGCGTAGCAAGAACATATCTCTGGAAATCTGTCAGTTCTGTAAAGGAAACACTGATGTATTACCACCACTATAAATCGATATCACCTCAAATTAATGATGTCCGAAAGTGTTAAATAACATTTAAACCTATACACCTGTCCTTATTGATAACGGTTGTAACCTGGATGCGTTGACGACACAGTTATTTCAAGTACATCACGTCTTTATTGAAATGAGGGTGATTATATTCTACACTAAAACAAATTTTTACAATTTTATTTGTATAATGATAATTACAAAAATAAATTTTTAACTGTTAAAAAATTAGGAGATGAAACTACAAACAGAGGTTAGTGACGGGAATAGTTTTTACTAAAAGCGGTATATTGACATAAAACAGATTTTTAGATAAATTACTTGGAAAGTTACAAGGAGCTATCAGCACTGTCGGGAACAGTAAGATGGAAATACAGCCTGTTTGAAAAATGTGATACAATAATGATCAAGCGTGCTTATTGCAACACTTTAGGAAAACAAGTATATATAAACATAAGTCCTAAATTGTATTTTACACACAAAAATTATAACTTTGAAACAAAAAGATAATGGGCTCAAATTTGGTGCATGATTACTTAAATTTTCAAATTGGTGGCCGTTAAAATTGTAAAATGTTTTAAAGTTTACAAAACACTAGGCCTATGCGAGACAAAATATTTCCTCTTTGAATGACCCTCATGTACCTAGGGTGATAAACATTTGATGCCAGAGGCGTAGCCAAGGGAGTTAAAGTTTTTCCTACAGCTACATTTTTAAATTAGTATTTTAGTTTTTAAAAAGATCTGTTTTACAGGGGTTAGTTCCACAACAATCAAAACTTTCAGAACATCCTACATCAGCTGGCGTGCGGCAAAGGAAAACAAAGAGGTACACATTATTTGACGCTGAACACATTTTAGGAGTGTACAAAAAACACTCTATTAAGTAGCATTCAAAAAAGTCCTCCTAAAAACCGAGAAATTGACAAAACCCATGTTGTTGGTAATCAATAATGTGCGTTCTAAATATGTTGGAGGATGAGCGAAAATTAAACATTTTAAGACCCGTGATTATAGTAT
Organism: Philaenus spumarius; assembly: GCA_018207615.1. NCBI lineage: Eukaryota > Metazoa > Arthropoda > Insecta > Hemiptera > Aphrophoridae > Philaenus > Philaenus spumarius. The sequence goes on from JAGFPH010020398.1 coordinate 2,443, forward strand.
GAACTTTTTGAAAAAAATATGCAATATATGTGCTTATGAGTATTGGATCATATTTTTTTAAATACCCGGTGTATCTCATTTATTCATTGCCATAGCAACTACAACTAAATGCGTACATAACAGATTCATTTTCTAGCAAAATACTAAAAACTAATGATCTTATGTTACCAGGCTCGGACTGGGCCGCCTACCCGCCTGCCCGAGGGCAGGTGCGCCCTCTGGTCGCGAATAAAAAAATTTGGGAAAGTTAACCGATGTCACACCGCGCAGCCGCGGCCGACACGACCCGCTGGGTGATGAACCAGAGGCGGGTGAGTTCAGCGAGTTGCCCCAAAGACGATTATTACAAAAGTATCCAACTCCACTACTGACATTCATCGTCTTTGGTTGCCTTTGCCCAGACATGGGCGCATGCGCCGTATTGCTTTGAGGAGGTGTTTGCCTCAGTTGTTAAAAACAACACTCAATCCAGCAGACGAACAGTCATTGTCATAATCATAACGTAATAGACCGGCGCGGCGTTTGTTTACATTAGCTGTTAACTAAGCTTAGAACAGTTCTTGTGCAATGGTTTAGACCTATTATTTAATATTTTTAGTGTCATTCTGATATTTTGATTGATTGATTAATGCCTTGATGGAACTTCAACGCCTTTAAAAAGGTAACGTTACTGATCACATTTGTTTAAAATTAGGTTATGGTTTTCATTAGTGCCTACGATTGCAATGAGGTTAGAGTTGCCGTTTATGACAAGTAAAACGAATGGATATCTTCTTTAAATTCTTAATATTATATCATGGTGAATGTGAAATTAGCGTCAGTGGAAATTAGGTGTACGCCTGTACGCTAGTGTCTTCTATTAGTCTATTTGAAGTTCAACTTGATATTAATTTTACTGTAAAACTAACCGTGTGGTGTAATTACTGAAATTGTACTCTCGATGTCCTGTAAACTAAGTTGGTAACGAAACCAAATAGGCATAAACCAACCATGCAGATTGTATTATACAGCAATACAGCATTTGGCATGTAGTTTTTTTGCTTCTTCCTCATATTTATTACAATATAAAATCTGACAGTATTTTTAGTATGCTTTAATGGTAAAAAAGCTACATTTCTTTACATTTCAAAGGAAAAAGACGAATCTACCAGAAAATTCTAAGAATTATTCGTTAGCTACCGCATTTATTAAAGTAATTCAGGCATTGATTTGTAAATGCAAATTGTACATGTATATTGTACAAATGTGCTTATGTGGGCCGCGCTACGGTAGAGAAATTCTGGATTAAAATAATTAATGGATTTTTTTTATTTTAGGACTTAAGCTGCTTGCAAAAAAATCACAATTAGTCATATAATACAACGTTGTGGGTACTCAAATTGTTTGTTTTTCCACGCTGAACAAGAGGCGTAATATTTTAAAATTTAAATGATTCGACTACTCATAGTATAGTGTAAGCCTAAGATATATTTTGTGGGCATATTATGATAATCTGACCCACAAAAAGTCGAATTAATCACTAGATTTTTGGTCACCACCGAGATCGTCATGTCCGAGTTCGTCACATCGACGAAAATCAATGAGCCGTACTAATTAGGGTCGGCCGTCTACCTGCCCCGCCGAGACCAGAACTGAGTTCATAGCTAGACAATATTTACCCCTTTAAAGTCACTTCACATATTTTGCCGATAACAGTATGATTATAATATTTGTATAATTATAATATTTCGTCGTATTATCACTTTATATAATTAGAATAAAAAAAAAACTAGAGGACTTACCTAAACTGTTTAATCACAGCATGTTGCCGATAACAGTATGATTATAATATTTGTATGATTATAATATTTGTATAATTATAATATTTCGTCGTATTATCACTTTATATAATTAGAATAAAAAAAAAACTAAAGGACTTACCTAAACTGTTTAGTTACAGTATTTTGCTGTAACTTTTGTTGCTGTATTTTGTACTTTTGTGTGGCTTTATTGTTGTAAACCGTATTAGTAATGTTGATTCTACTAAGAAAGTTTATAATGCTAGTACAGCTCAAAGTTGGCCAAATGTAATCAAATTTGGTATCAAAATTATCTGGAAAATATCATGAAATGAAATATGATATCGTTTTTTCATTTTGACTTAAGACATACTGAATTGCCATTTTATACTAGAGTGTCCTACATTTTCACTCAGGCGGCATTAATAAGGGTCGGTTTTATGACGGTTGAGGCCGACCCTAATTAGTACGGCTCATTGATTTTCGTCGATGTGACGAACTCGGACATGACGATCTCGGAGGACACGAGATTTTTTTAGTGATCATTAATTAATTTCAGGTACAATGGAAGAAGAAGAGAAGCCATGTAAAAAACGAAAATCAGGACACGATTTTAAAAAAGAAAAAGAGGCTCGGCAGAGAGGAGAGGCTGCTCTTTTTTGTAAAAAATATCAGCTTTCTTTGTTCCACCTCAACCACGTACTGAATGCAATGAAATTCCGAGTGTTACTCGTATGTCAGTCTCAGAAAATGATAACGCCGGCGCCGATACCGAGGATTTGCAGCAACTTGACGATAGTATAGATGACAATACATCACTTGGATGTGAAGCGGGTGTGAGTGGTATTCAAGACAAGGCCAGAATCAATGAGGATTCTCATGAATCTAGTAAAAAAGACTTTTTCAAAAAGCCTAAACCATCTGAACTTGATTTGTTCTTTTCTTTCCACCCGATTCAAAACTGCCCAATAAATCTACCGTTTAAAAATACAGTTTTTACAGTATCTCACGAGGATGGAAACTCTTTTAAAAGGAACTGGTTGACCTTCAATGAAAGGAACAACAAGTTATATTGCTCTGTTTGTCTGGCTTTTACTGATGGGTCACCTGTGTTTTGTCAAGGCTTTGATAACTACAGACACATTAGCCAGATACTAGGTGAGCACGAGAAATCAAAAGCTCACTTAGAATCAGTGAAATCCCTCATAACATTCAAGCATGGCAGAAGCATTGATAAGATATTGTTTGAAAAACAGCTTGATAAAAGGAAAACGGAAGTATTGCAAAGAAGACATGTACTGTCATATGCCATCAACGTGATAAAGCTAATTGGAAAACAAGGTCTTGCCTTTCGAGGGAAAGATGAAAGTGCTCATTCTCTTAGTGATGTTTCCATTAACCACGGACATTTTTTAGAAATCCTTCTTTTACTTTCAGAATACGATGAAAACTTATTTGCCCACATCAGAAAAGTCACTGAAGAGAGTAAGGTCGCTCTTGAAAAAAGGCAAAACAAGGCAAACGAAGATAAAGGTAAAAACCCCAAAGGCAGGGGTAGTAGTGTTACTTTTCTAAGCAAAACGACAGTAACAAAAATTATTGCTATTATCAAGAATATCATTAAACGTACAATTGCAAGTGAAGTAATTAAAGCCAAACCATTTTCAATTTTAATGGACACAACAATGGATATTTCCGGTTTTGATCAGTGTGCGATAGTTATTAGATATATATTTGAATATGAAATCAAAGAAAGATTATTGTTACTAAAAGCTGTAAATTCCACATCAGAAGAAAGTTGATTTAATATGCTGATAGAGTGTTTGAATAATGGTGGCCTTTCAGTAGAAAACTGTATTGCAAATGCCTTTGATGGAGCAAGCAACATGTGTGGGCAATATAAGGGTGTATCAGCAAGGCTGAAAGAAGTTGTTCCCAATCACATTCATACCTGGTGCTATTCACATACTTTAAATTTGGTCATTACTGACACTGCTCAGTGTTTATCACAAACTATTTCATTTTTTGGCTTACTTAACGAAGTCCAAGTCTTTTTTAAAGAATCATTCAAAAGGCTTAATGTATATCAAAAACAAAATCCAAAACTAAAACTGGCTGCTATTGGCGCCACGAGATGGAGGTAAAAAAGTGATGCGACATGTAAGATATTTGGACGTTTCAAGTTGTGGTTTGATGATGAAGAAGAGTTTGAGAATGAAAACAGAGATTTCACCGATAAACCTACTCCCTATGTCTTTCTTGAATTAGTTATGTCTCTATTTGTAATCGGTACTTCAAGTGAGTTTAATCCTAATGTGCGAAACTCTGCTAATTGCATTCTCAATAAACTGGTGTCATTTGAAACAACAGTAATGGCAATGATGTTTTTGATGGTTTTTAAAATAACCACTCCCCTGTCAGACTACTTACAGACAAAAACTCAGGACTATGCCCAAGCTTGGTGGCTCAGCATCAGCTTAGTAAACTAAGGGACAGTTTCCGGAAAGTGATAGTTGCTACTAATAAGTTTGTTACTTCAATGAATGAAAAATTTGATGACAAACTCAAAGAATGCCCAAATCTTGATGCTGGAGGCATCTATATGGAGACAGAATTTGCGAAGAAAAGATCAAGAAAGAAAAATAAAATGGTTGGGGAGTTAGCAGAGGATGAGCATGAGCATGTAGCATCAACAGAAGAAGACAAATTTAAAATAGAAGTGTACTATGTTGTTGTAGACCAGTTGATCCAAAGTATGGACTCGAGATTTTCCGACCAGAAGGATTTATACCTTGATCTTTCTTGTTTTAACCCCATAAGATTCAAGGAAATCAAAGAAGTTCTTCCTGAAAATTCACTAACGAAAATATGCAGCCTTATTCCGAATGTAGACAAGACCAAATTAATAGAAGAGCTGCAGTCTTTTGCTACAGTTTGGCCGCAGCTTTCGTCTACGTTGGCAGAAAAATATGCTAATAAATGCCAAGAAAAAGGCAGTGAGAGTGACGAGAGTGAAAAATCAGAACCAGAAGATGAAAAGGAAAATGTTTTAAAATCATTTAAATGTAAGGACAAAGAACAACCCTGCAAGAATTGTGTAAAATGTGTTTACAAAATAATTTGTGAGTACAATCCTGTTATGTATACTGAGCTGAACAAAGCATATAAATTTTTGCTGACCATTCCTCTGACCCAAGTCAGTTGTGAACGCGCATTTTCCCACTTAAAACTTATTAAAACAAGACTGCGTTCTAATTTGTCCAACGAGAATTTGGAAGCTTTTCTCATCATGCAAATGGAGAGAGAAACGTTGGTAAAGATAGACAATGACGAAATAATATAGTGGCTTTGTAATGAAAGTCAAGAATTAAAACGACTTTTGAGTTTCTAGAGTTAGTGAAAGTAATTTAATGTCTTTTGACTGTTTTATTTCTGTAAGTGTAGAGCATAATTTTTACATTTAATTTTGTGTAGTTTTCATTAAACTCCCCCCCCCCCTTCCACCAATTGCGCCCTCAAGAGAACTTGGGGTTAGCGCCTTTTTGGAGGACCCAGTCCGACCCTGTATGTTACTCAGGAAAGTCTGAATTATTCAGCAGATCTAGATCTTCAAAGAGATCAGTTAAAGAGTTTTTCAAATAGATTTAATAACTCCTGCGATTATCCCGAACAAACAACGCCTACTCAAACGAAAATGTAAGTTTTTTCCCGTAAATGCTAATACAACCACGTCAAAAAATGTCGAGAAAACAAATATTAATGAATGGTTTTGTTACATCGCCTCCATGAAACAACCACAGTAGGAAATGTAATCCTACTTTATATGGGTGCAGTTGATATTTTTACAATCTAATTTATTTTACTACTAAAACCTCGTTTAAAATTTGGTTTATCCAGACAAAATTAAGAAAAAATTTGTTTAATACTGTAAATATTTTATTTCTAAGGTACGTAAAGTATTGTATTTTATTATACAAATCTCAATGTTAGTTGTTCAGTTGTTTAAATGTAACACAAAATAAATAATTTTATTGTTTCTATAACTTTCTACCACAAATTATTTGATTTTTCCTTAAAACTGTGGGCCTAGTAATGGTAAAAAAAACGCCAAAATCGATTTATCCGAAATTTCGTCTATCCGGAAAGGGTCTGGCACCATCAGTTTCGTATAAACGAGGTTTCAGTACTGAGGAAAAACTATTAATGATTACAGTTAATTAAGTTTAAAAAAAGCATAAAGGCGTGTTTGAACGTTTATTCTTAGATATTAGTAGATCTACGTAATCTTTCACAAGAATAACTTCCTCCAAAATCCAACAATAGAATAGTATTTACATTAATGCGCAGGTCGAAGATTGACCAACCCAACATATAATTAATTTCTTGGTAATTGATTTGATTCATTTTATTGCATATTGTTAGTAAGAAATGCAGTCTCGTTATTTTCAAAATTATTTATATAAATTGTTTTTCTTCTGTAAATACAAATATCACGAGTTGTTAGGTCAGTTAGCTTTGAACGCCATTCCCTATCTTTATTTATGAAAGTTTATATCTATAATACACAGAAAAACTGCAGTGGCTTTAAAATTTAGGGGCAAGAGTATGGAGATGTTTACCAACTAGTAAACCCCCGTGAAATATCACAAGCGGATTAATTAGATACATATCAGAAATACATTATTGATACAAAATACTATTTAAAAACAACAGACTTGATCCAGGCCTACCTAACTATGCTGACGGGAAATTTTAACTCGGTAATTGTGTACAATTATAAGGATTATAAATCTGTAGGCCTATTTGTTAAAATGTTGCATTTATGTACCTTATTATATATTAAAGAAAGGTAAAAGTATCTTCTAATTATTGCTTTTTATTTCATATTGATAGATCAAATGATTTAGAAGTTATTAATCTATACTAATATTATAAAGAGGTCAAGTTTGTTTTTTGTTTGTTTGTTTGTAGAGGGTAATCTCTGGCACTACTGAACCGATTGAAACAATAGTTTTACTAATAAAAAGCTACACTATCCCTGAGTAACATAGGCTATAATTCATTTCGATAAAAACCTTTTTTTATTTCAATATTTGTAAATTTAGTCGGGAAAATTCTTAGGTTAGGCCTATAATAATAAACCAACACATGTATTTACATTTATTACTATATCAACCAATTGAATAAAAAACAGATAATATAGCTGTTTGCTCCAATTAACAGCTGATTTCAAAATTTGAAGCAATTATTTTTGTTTTTCTAGCTTTTAGGTTAGGGTTTTAAAGTGTAGACCTGGGCCTAGCTGGTTCTTTTAACAATTATTATTAAAATACACAAGGAAAATACATTGTGGGTGTTGATTGCTAAGGTTTTGTGCAATATCTCTTTTTGCAACTGAGTAAAAAAGTTTATTATTTTTTACTACTTATATCATACCTTTATGAAAACAATAAAACAGTTTTATGAAAATTTATTTAGCAATCAACATCGGCATATGACAGTACTTCAAAATGAAACCAAATTTTAAAATTCATTCCACTAATTATCAGAAAAAATTACTTATTTTGTAGCATTGCTCTTATGGGAATCAGATTCAATATGTCGGACAGGGAAGTCAGCCGATTAACATGGTTCAAAGACACAATTGTTTGTATTATGGTAAATAACGATAGAGTATCGAGTTTTTTTTTTGCTCAAATAATTATTATTTATTACATACTAGGGGAGACCAATGCGTCCTCCGCACGCCAACCCCTAATGGAACCTTCTACACATATATGTTATGTTTTATTTATAATAAAGGTGTTGGAATAATAATAACCTCAAAACTAAGATGGTAAATAATGATAAATATTCAAATCAAATTATTTCTTATATTTGATAACAGCAGTTATAATAATTGTTAAAAGAACCAGCTAGGCTCAGGTCTACACTTTAAAACATTAAACTAAAAGCTAGAAATACAAAAATAATTGCTTCAAATTTTGAAATCAGCTGTTAATTGGAGCAAACAGCTATATTAACTGTTTTTTTATTCAATTGGTTGCTATGGTAATAAATGTAAATACATGTGTTGGTTTATTATTCTAGGCCTAACCTAAGAATTTTCCCGACTAAATTTACAAATATTGAAATAAAAAAAGGTTTTTATCGAAATGAATTATAGCCTATGTTACTCAGGGATAGTGTAGCTTTTTATTAGTAAAACTATTGTTTCAATCGGTTCAGTAATGCCAGAGATTGCTCAATACATACAAACAAACAAAAAAAAAAACTTTACCTCTTTATAATATTAGTATAGATTTAAATATGAACTTCTCTAGTACATTTTTGTGGCTTTTTTCACAGCCATTAGGTCAGTTTTTTTATAATGGCTGTTAGCTGACCTTTTTTTTATAGGTCAGTTAGCTTTGAACGCCATTCCCTATCTTTATTTATAGCTATAATACACAGAAAAACTGCAGTGGTTTTAAAATTTAGTGGCAAGAGTATGGAGATGTTTACCAACTAGTAAACCCCCGTGAAATATCACAGGCGGATTAATTAGATACATATCGGAAATACATTATTGATACAAAATACTATTTAAAAACAACAGACTTGATCTAGGCCTACCTAACTATGCTGACGGGAAATTTTAACTCGGTAATTGTGTACAATTATAAGGATTATAAATCTGTAGGCCTATTTGTTAAAATGTTACATTTATGTACCTTATTATATATTAAAGAAAGGTAAAAGTATCTTATAATTGCTTTTTATTTCATATTGATAGATCAAATGATTTGGAAGTTATTAATATTATAGGCCTAGTAAAGAAATTAATAATCGAATTTGTTTATATGTTATACGAAGTTAAACGAATTGGCATTTCTTCTTTAAATTTGTATAATCGAATATTTTTATGATAAAAGGGTGTATTTATGTAAAGTTTATAACTTCAAAGCAAATATTATAACGAATAATTATAGCACAAATTAGTTCTATAACTCATATTTAAAAAATCAACTTCTTAAGAAGTTATAATGATTGAAGTTGTATAACATAACCTCAAAGTATAATCTACACTTGGTTTGTATTACAGATGATGGGTGAAATCAGCTGTTATATATGAGTCGCTTAGTTTCAAATCGTCCTTTATCCATTTTTTTTCGAAATTGAGTTACTGGTTGCATGACATTCTTGATAATATTTACTACCAGATTCAATCAATAGTTTGTTTCAAAACGTCCTTTAAATAATTTTAAATACATATAAAAGATGTGAGAAATGCTTGTTTGGTTCCAAAATGTCATTTATCCAATCCAACATGGCTGCCGCTAATCATGAGCTATTTTCTTTTCAAAACGTCCTCTATCCTTACTTAATGTAATGGGTGGATTCTATTTTTTATTCAAAATGTCTTTTATCCTTTATTATTATTTTCAAAACGTCCTTTATCCTTTATTATTATTTTCAAAACGTCCTTTATCCTTGTTTTGGTTTCAAAACGTCCTTTATCCAAACAATTTTATTAAATTACTTAATATCTCTATAAGATATCATTGTTGTGTTTGTTTATAATTTAACTAAGCTTTTTAATAAATGAAGAGAAAAAAATTAACTGATAATGAAAAGAATTACATTTTTAGGGCCTTTTTTTAGTTTACCAATATTTTTGTTAATTGGATAAAGGACGATTTGAAAATAAGCGACTCATATGTTACTCACGTACGTACGTACACTCGCTTTTATATGAGTTGATTTTTAAATTTTCTTTCGGCTACTGTGTTGTTCATTTGAAGTACTATTATTTACATACGAATAGCTTCTATAACAGGACAATATAAAACTAAACACAATTTTTACAATTTAATACAGTTTTGTTTATAGGGCATTATTTATACACTTTTTAAAAGAGCTTTTGGTTAAATAATACTGTATTAAACTTTAAAATAATCAAATTTCATATTTCTTTTATGAATTCTAGATTAGGCCTATATATTTTTTGATTTATTAGAAAGAAAATAAACGGTACCAGAAACTGTCACATACTTTCTCATTTAAATTATTAAACAGATATATTGTGACTTCATAATTGTATTAAAGTAGGAGAGTAACTAATAAATATTATTATTATTAGCTAGAGAGAAAACTATGCGATGGATTTCGAACAAATTTGCACCAATCATAGTGCATTAGGCCTGCATCGACGCACGAAAAATTGTTGAACATAAAAAAAACTTTTTGGCCAAAAACTCCCAAAAATTGGTTATTGTTATTAGCTAAACGAGATTTTTTAGAAATATGCGGGTTTTTTTGCATACGGTAGGGTACATTAAGGGCTACAAATAAGCCAAATTTTATCATAATCGTTATAGCCGTTTTTTTTTATAAAAAAATAATAACTGATTTGGAGGGAGGGGATGGCCAATAAGGGGGTTGTTTTTCAAAAACTTTTCAGAAACTTTTTTCGTGCATCTATACAGGCATAATTGACATGTTTGGTGAAAATTTGATCGAAATCGATTTAATAGTTTTCTCTCTAGGTTTGAATACACATACAGACATTTAATAAAAACCACTATTTTGGACTCAGTGGGTCCCAAAACGGATATTTCCACAAAATCTCAACATGGATTTCTTTTGCGGAACTATATTTTCTCTAGACTATAGTATAGTGAGAAATTCGAAGAAGTGGTTTCAAATTTAAAGTTTTACTCCTTATATTTAAACATAGTTTTCAGACTAACCTCCATCTTCAGATACGGCATCAGAAATCACTTCCAGTATCGTTGCTCTTTCATAAAGTCTTCGTCTTAGTTGCCCAATCAGTCTAGGTCTTCGCTGAATGTTTGAGGACGTTCTTCTGTTGGTTTGCGATTCCCTTTCCGTAGTTTGTGGCAGTTTTTCTTCATGCATCCTGTAAAAATATTGAATGAATTAATACCAATGGAAGCCCCAGCGTTTGTCTCATGCTAATCGTCCGTCTCGTGCAATAATTTGTGCATACCAGAAACTCAGTCCCATAAAATTTACTGCAGTTTTACAAATCTTTCATGGAATTTTTTAAGATAAAGTGTTGCAAATTACAGGAAATTTTTCATAATCATCTAAACTATAATTTGAAAATTACAAAAATGTTAACCTGTCAATTTTGACAAGTTGAATTACTTATTAACAGGGCGACTTTTAATCATGCATTGGAATTTTCTGCAAGATATACTTTTGTATGCATAAATAAAAAGTAAATGTGTGCGGTCGTGGGACCCCGTCAGGAACGACGTTCATCACGCCTTTTCTTCAATTGTTTTACCAGCCTTAACGGCAACATAAACACATAATTTTAATCTTTCAATTGCCGTTTATTATTAGTTTGTTTTTTATACAAATATTTACTGTTTTCATATGTGTTTAATGTTTATTAACCTTTATTATAATAAAGGTGTAGAATTAATTATAATATCAAAGCTAAGATGGTAAACACAGTTAAATGTTCATTCATTGTCAATACATTCAATAAACATAAAATATTGGTCACTAGTCTAGGCCTAACCTAAAATTATTGTGTGTATGTTTAATTTATTTTACCTGCCTTAACGGCAACATACATACAATAATTTAAGGTGTGTTTCTAGACTTAAAATTACTTTCTAGGCATAACTTAAAATTTCAGCTCTTAACGATAACATCTGAACTACGCCGGATGGAAACGATCGTCTCTTAATTTAAATTCATAAACCAAAACACATGTTTCTTGAATGTATTTACATTCGTTGCCATAGGAATCAATTTGATCAAACTTTTTCGTTACGCATATTTTCTATTTTGTAATTGCCATAGCAACCAATTTGATAACGCTTTCTTGTTACTCGTATTTTATATTTGACATTGCCATAGCAACCAATAAATAACATTTTTTTCGTTACGCATTAAATTTTCTATTTGTTAACACCTTCCGCGACCCGCGTTAAGGAACGTCGTACCAAAAATATGAACTCCGTTAGTAAACACGTAAGTGTTTATAAGTGATATTCTAGACACTCTCATTGTTTTATATCCACTATTTAATTTTAA
>JAGFPH010020399.1:0-10908 GCA_018207615.1 Philaenus spumarius
AAAAAGTCTGATAAATAGGCCAAAATCACTTGGTTACAGGGTTTTTTGAACTCTGCACTAAGCTCGTTTTGTTTCTGCTGTGCCAAAAACGTTATCACTTCATCACGGAGTTCAAATAGTCTTCCCAACATATTGCCTTTTGATAGCCATCGTACTTCTGTATGAAATAGCAGCGTTTTGTGATCACTTCCTAAATCTTCACACAGAATTTTAAATAGTCGAATATTTAATGCACTGTTCTTAACGTAGTTGACTACTTTAATACAAAGCTTTAAAACAGCATTGAGTTCGTTAGGAAGAGTTTTTGCTGCCAAGGCTTGGCGGTGAATAAAACAATGAATCCCAACCACATCAGCATTCTTCTCTTTGACCAACTGCACAAAGCCTGAACGAGAACCCAGCATTGAAGGAGCACCATCTGTGCATACACCAATAAGTTTTTGCCAAGAAAGTTCGTGTTTCTTAAAAAAGTCTGATACTGCTTCCATCACATCTACAGCTTTAGTAGTGGTCAACAGCTCAGTAGAAAACATCAGTTAATCCTTCATTCTTTCATTTTCAATGTAACGAACATATACAATCAAATGAGAGCATTGTGCTATGTCTGTACTCTCGTCAAGCTGGATAGCAAAAAACGGGGATTTTTTTATTGCATCAACCACCTGGTTTTTAATGTCCTCGGCCATATCATCAATGCGGCGTTTTACGGTGTTGTCTGAAAGTGGTATTTGTGATAGCTTTTGCCTACTATCAGTTCCAAGGACAACATCGGCTGCTTTTAAAAGGCACGGTTTAACAAGCGTTTCACCAATAGTGTGACTTTTCTTTTCCTTAGCAATAATAAGAGATAATTCATAGGATGCTTCAAGCACTTTTAGAGATGACTGAGCAGCAGATCCAGTGCTATCTAACTTCATGCGCTTTAAATTCTTAGATTTTGCAGCGAAAAACTCTTTAGGTTTGTCCTTTAAAGAGGCATGTTTGGTTGACAAATGTCTCAGAAGACGATTAGGCCTCATCGCGTCATTGCTTAATACCTCATAGCAAATAACGCACTGAGGGTGATCAACATTATCTTTAAGCAAGGAAACAAACCCATATTGAGTATAATCGTCAATATACTTGCGTTTCTTTGCCGTGTTCATCTTCTCTGATTCAGCTTCACACAGAACTCACAAAACACAAAAACAATTACTCCAATTCAAACGTCGCAGCAATTACAGAACACCCACAATACAGCAAACACGCTGACTGATAATTCACGGAAAGCACTGTTGGCACAACGGACTGGCGAACGGACTAGTTACAACGCAAGCACTGAACAAACTGCAAGGTTATTGACATTGGATTGAAGATGCGGTGGGGGTGGGCGCCAAGGCCAAACGGAGGTATCGGTACACACACCCGTTGCGTCTGACAGTAACTGCTATGGAGGGGGACGGTTTTGAGAATATTGAACTCTTGTGTGTTTTGTAGTTTTAAAAACTGTAGCCTTCTTTGATAAAGTTTACAACTTTGCAACGGGGAAATTTACGCCTTTTGTAATGGGGGAATTTACGTTCTTTGAAATGGGCGGTTTGAGTTCGGCAACACTGTTCTCTAATTTGCAAATTAATTGTTTTTTAAACAAAGGATTTTTGATCTGTTTTATTTTAAACAATGGCTTTAATTTTTTACAAACACTTGACCATTATGTCAAGTGAATATTCTTTATGTGGAAGCGTGGAAATTGGTTAAAAAAAACGTGGAAATTGAAACATTACAAAAACAATTTTGAAAACTTAGAAAGACTTTATTTCAAAAATCTGAGGAAATTATTTTTGTAATTTTTTTTATTTATTTCATTTCGGTGTCACGCCCCCCAGTTTGGGAACCACTGGTCTATAGGGTGGTACGATTACCCCTGAATTTCCTGGGATAGTCTGTATTTTTACTGGTTTTATGTTGGCTGGTGTTAGGTCCCTGACCTCTGTTGTGAATATATGTTTATGTTTTTTTATTATTTCTGTAACTTGTCTGTGTTGTGTCTCGGTTAAATTTTCACTAATTTGAAATTGCACTCCATTTTTATCATAAATTTGTTCTTTATTTGAGTTTTCCTGTAGTGTAGGCGGTGCGGGTGTGATTTTTTTGTTAAAGTTTTCATGAATTTGTGGTTCCTCTTTATTTTTATTTATATGGCCTATAAGTGTTCTAGGAAGCAGTGTTTGCGGTCTTTTTGACGCATTGTATATATGAACATAGTATTGATTGTCTTGATTTGATATATAGGCATGAATTTGTTTTTGCTCCCTTAAGTGTCTGTCCGTTTCAAAGTCCATGTGCTCATTATAATTTTCTATCGTTTGTAAACATAAACTCTGTCCCGATGCAATTTTAATGTGTTCATTAGTTCTTATTTCTGGGTTGCTTATTATGTTGTGATTTATTATTAAACGTATATTTTTCAAATTTTCCAAACAGGATTCATTCATATTTATTACACATTCTTGGTTATTTGCTTTGAGGGTTATTTTTTTGGTACAGTAGTCTATTTTAGCCTGATTTGCTAGTAGAAAGTTATTGCCTAGTATCATTTTTGCATTTATTCCTGATGCAACATAAAATTTATTTGTGAAATTTATATTATTTATTTTAAATGGTAATGTTTTCTCTCCATGGATCTTTAGATTATTGTTTGTGGCAGATTTTATTATTGTATTAGTTTGACATGTTAGTGGTTTTTGTTTTACTAGATCATAATTACATATGGATACATTGGCACCTGAGTCTATGATTGATTCAATGTTTTGTTCATCTAATGTGTCAAATGTTACATCTATTGTGCAAACTCTTGAATTTTCAGATTTGTTTAAAAATAGGGTATTATATACATCCCATGTTACATCATTTTCCGATTTCCTAGCTTTAGGTACACCATTTTGGTGTAAATATTGTTTATGAAATATACTGTATAAATCTAGAGCACTTTGTTTTTGCACCGATTGCTGTAATTCTAGTGCATTGTCGCCATTATTTTCCTCGTGCTGTTGACCTGCGGTGAAGTCCGTTGTGTTTATCTCCTGAGATGGGTATTGTGTTTCAACATTGACTGAAGTTAGTGGAATTGTGCTTCCGTCATGTGAATTGCCGGTTGTCTGTTGGTACTTCTGATTTCTTAATGAAATGGAATACAGTTTGTCATTGACCTTTTTTTTTGTCTTGTGTGAGAGATCGTAATTTGGCTTTTTGTGTATGTCGCATATTTGGTTTATGAGTTGTGACAATATTTTGACTTGAGTATTTTGGGGTTGTATTTCCATGTTCTTTTATCACGACCCCTTGGTCCCATTTTGGGTTGAATTTTGGTTTTTGGCATTTGTTGAAATAACAACTTTGAATTGTGTGGCCATTTCTTTTACAATTTGAGCAAAAGTTTTGATTTGCTTTGTTGCAAGGCCAATTTTTGTTTTTTATATATGGTGGACGAGTTTTAATTTGGTTGGGTGAGCATAAATTTGGGTTTTCCCTATCTGGTGTATGTGAATGTTGATATCTTGTATTTAGATTTGTTTCCCATGGGGTTGTATGGTTATTTATTTGTATAACCCCCCATTTACCCCGTTTTTTTGGTTGTAAGTTGGTTTTAAAATGTTATTGAAGTAGCACTCTTGTATTGAGTGTCCATTTTTTCTACAATTTTTGCAATATTTTTGGTTTATTTGGGTGTATGGTCTGCTTTGGGTTTTTGTGTCTTTTGGGTGAGTTTTCACGTTTTGATTGAAAGAGCATTGTTCAGTTGTATGATTGTCCATTTTACATATTTTGCAGTTATACTGTTTGAAAAAACATCTGCTTGTTGGATGATTGGTTTTCTTGCAGATTGTGCATGTTTGTATTGCCCTAGTTTGGTTAGTGGAATTTTGGTACGCGTTATTAAATCTTGTTGTTTTCCGTTCCCTATTTTGGAATTGTTGGTTGGTTTGGTACTGCGGTCTTGTTTTGTGGTCATATTTTTGGAATGTTGTTTGGCCCTGGTTGCATATTGAACCCTAATGAGTGTACGATTTCTGTAAGTTTTTCCAATTTTTCCGACATTGTGTTGATTGTTTCAAGGTGTTTGTTTTCCCTACCATTGTGATCTTCTGTGTTTCTATAGTGTCTTTGTTTATTTGATGTTTTTTTGGAATAGCTGTTGTTCTATTCTTCTTAAATTTTTTTCTAACTGGCTAAGTGTATTGTTTTCCATAGTTATTATGCTTTCACAAATTTCCGGTTTTAAACCCTGTATGACATGAGAAATTATTTGTTTTTCTTCAATGTCTGGGTTAATTCTTCGGCAAAGGGCTTGAATTTCTAAATAAAAGCTTATTGCTGATTCCTTGTCACTCTGTACTTTATTTTCTAATATTATTTGTAGATTTTGGCATTGTGCTGTAGGGGCAAATAGATATATCAATTCTTTTTTTGCGTTTTCCCAGGTAATGTCCGTTTCTTAGTTCCTTTTGATGAAACTTTCATACCAATTTAAGGCCGATTGGGCCAGGTATGTTGGTAATAGATTTATTTTCGTTATGTCTGTCCACCCGTTAGCTCTAGAAGCTACTTCATATCTTGATATAAAGGTATGTATGTCTTCTGTTGGGAAACCATGATATTGAGAGGGTTGGATTAAAGGTATTTTTTCTTTTCGTTCCATTTTAGGGGATATTTCTGGCTTATTTGTGCTGTTTTGTGTTTTGATTTCTTCGTAAATGGGTTCTTGTGTCTCTTTTACGTTAACGTATAATTTTTCAAAGTTTACCGGATCGTATGTGTGTGTGGTTGCTTCTGAGGCTAATTCTTTACTTTGTTCTGAGTTAAATGTGGGATTTATTATTGGTTTGAATTTTTGTGGGTTTCTTAAAGCTTATAATTCTTCCAATTGTGGATATTTGCTTCTTTGTTGTGGAGTTAATGTGTTAAAGTCATCTAAATAATCATATGCTTTTTTGTAATCCGTCTCTGTCTTTATTTGTGTGTGAATTCTTTTAATTAGCGCTAAAGTTCTCCTAATTTCGTCTAGGGTGGTGTTTTCTTTAGTCTGTACTCTAAATCCCTTCAAAATTGTTATTGCCTCCTCTTTTTTTAATTTATAAATGTCAGTGTTAGTTAAGTCCATTTATTATTGTTTGAAATCATATCTTATTATTTAATTAGACAAAACCATATACCAAACATCCTATATGCAGCTTTATCAATCTTTCTTATTTTATTGTATTACTTATTCTAAACACATTTGATTATATTTTTCTCTGTAATTATTTATACCACATTTAATTACTTATAGATTTGGAGCCTCCACCATGTAAGATTATGTAAATGGGCGACTCTATCATGTAAGATTATTTTGTTTAGTGAGGTTAAATTCTAATTGTGTGACGTTTTCTTATCTTAAACGTCATGCATATTTAATTCTGAAATGTAACTTTACCTTTTAATAGTTCAACAGTCTGGGGGCGTCCACCAGATTCCCGTCAGGAATCAAAAAATCGCTAGGCTCTAGAGGTACTCCAAAGCATTAGGTTTTAATAATCACAGAGACACATTGTTCAAAAGTTAAGATCGAGTTTTACTAGATTTCTAAAATTTCTCCAATTTGACTCTCAATTTGATTCAATTAGACAATGGTTATTTAACTTGATAAAAATATTCTTTAAACTTCTCTAATGCATGAAATCAAATAAACAAATTCTCCTTAATCGACTAACTTTCTATAAACTCTTTAACACCTGAAATTTCCCCTTTGTATCTAGATTAACTAATATTAATTTTACTCTTCAAATCTAAGCACTAATTTTCATTTATATACGCCTCGAACTTAACTCTTTCAAAATTAATGATTTCAAGCCTTTATTTACATGCACAAGATCAACCCCAATTGCTTTTCAGGTGTTCCTAAATGAACCCTATTTACAGCTAATTCTAATGATCTTACCCCTGCATGTATTATGTTATTTAGAATTATTAAATATGAAAATCTTTCAATTAATTAGATTAATGTTTAGTATATGGTTTTGCCTCTATATTCTTTACCTCGAAAACTGTCTTACAATTATTTAAACAATTTTATTCTACTTACATTCTCTCTCCTTCCTTTCTACCCCGCACAAACACTTTACATAAATTTATTAATTTCCTTTACTCCCACACGAAACACTTTACATAAATTTATTAATTTCTTTTACTCCCACACGAAACACTTTACATAAATTTATTAATTTCTTTTACTCCCACACACTGAATACACTTTCGAACTCTCGGCTTCACAATCACCTTTCACTACTGCTTTAATTTTATGTTTAATGTTTAAAATGGCGTTGAATTTATCCAAACTCTTTTTAACACGATGTTGTTCCTTTCAAATGCCCACCAAGACTCTTGCATTAATTTTCTTCCTCTCCCACCTCTCTTTTTGGAAGCGGGTATTACTTCTTATGTCATTGGTTAATTTTTGAATTTAGACCATTTGATTGGCTGCTCAATTTGCCCGTATTTTGCGGTTTTTTATGCCTGTATTAATTTGTGGATGCATCATCGACGGGTTCCACAGTTCGTTCTAATTTTAGAAACCTGACTCCCGGTTTCTTGTCCGACTTCCTCTTTGCTTACGATTAGAGTTTCGTTTGTTCTTAACATTTTAATTTATTTCGATCTACTTTTTCTATTGTGTTGAATTGTTTTTAATTTATTTTATTTTAAAGTGTTTGGGGTAAGTTGTTTACCCCAATCCTTACAAGTGTTACATATCTACTTATATAAAGTTAGACGGGTTCACCGATTCACTGACATAAACTATGAGGCACTTCCCTTAATCGTGCACCCCTCGACCTCATACTTGAATTAAAGCTCTCGACTGGAAGCTTTCAGAACAATTATCAATTTTTAATTTTGAAAGCACCTTTTGGGCGGGAAAGATTTTTCCACTTTGATCGCGTTTTGTAAGAAAACGGTAAGAGATAGCAAAAAATGTTTAAATACAAAAGTTGTAGAAAATTTAATTTCAAACTAACGATTTTTCAGATTTAAGATCCAATCATCCTTTTATTTTATACTAGTAAACCCCTGTGAAAAATCACTGGCAGATTAGATACACATCAGAAATACATAATTAAAAAAACAAACACACTATTTTAAAAATAACAGACTTTATCTAGTCCTACCTATGCTGACGGGGAATTTTAAACTCGTTCATTGTGTACAATTATAAGGATTATAAAATTATAGGCCTATTTGTCAAAATTGTGTACGTATATAAATTACTAGCTGCCCGATCCGGCTTTGTACGGGTAGAGAAATCAAAGTTAAATGTATATTAACAAAAAAACAAAAAAAAAATATATCAATAAATATATTGCACTATGTATTTCTTATGGTTATTTTTAGTAACTTTGAACCCCCAAACCACCTCCAAAATTTTGAATTTTTTGAAAACCTTTCTTAGCGAGCACCTGGGCCCTAGAGTAAACTACATACCAAATTTCATTTCAATCCGTTCTATGATTTTTGAGATTTCGTGATTAGTGAGTCGGTGAGTGATTGTTATTTGGCTTTAATATATATAGATAGATTACTAGCTGACCCGTACGGCGCTGCCCGTGGTGGTTGGTATTTTCAGTCTTTTTAACGTAATTGTATTCTTTTTAAGTGTTCAGTCAGTGAGTGGTATTTGTCTTTTATATATAGATCTTAAATAATAAAAGCACTATTGTCATAATAACAAAAGATCTGAAATTATGATTTTAGTAACTTTGATCCCCCCAAACCCCTCCTAAAATTTCGAAATTTTTCATACCCTTTCTTAGTGAGCGCCTATGGCCCTAGATGAAGCTACATACCATATTTCATTCCAATATGTTACTTAATTTTGGAGAAATCATGATTTAGTAATTTTTACCCCGCAAACACCCCTAAAATTTCCAATTTTTTAGAATCCTTTTTAGTGGCTCGAGATTAAGCTACATAAGAAATTTCATTCCAATCCGTTCTATAGTTTTGAAGAAGTCGTTTTTTAATAATTTTTACCCCCAGACCCCCTTAAAATTTACAATTTTTTAAAACCCTTTTTTAGTGAACACTTATGACCCTAGGGGAAGCTACATACCAAATTTCATTTCAATCCATTCTGTAGTTTTGAAGAAATCGTGATTTAATAAATTTGATCCCCCCCCCCCTAAAATTTCGAATTTTTTCAAACCCTTTCTTAGTGAGCACCTATGGCCCTAGAGGAAGCTACATACCTAATTTCATTTCAATCCGTTCTATAGTTTTTAAGAAATCGTGATGAGTGAGTGAGTGAGTGAGCGAGTGGTATTTCGCTTTTATATATATAGAAGATATATCTAAATAAAGATAAAAAAACTAACTTTTAATTGATTTCTAACTTCATATAATAGATCAAATGATTTAGAAGTTATTAATGTTATAATGAAGAAATTATTAATCGAATATGTTTATATGTTAGCCGAATATGTACGAATGTTTCCGAAGTTAAACTTATCTATTCTTTAAACTTGTATAAATGAGTATATTTATTGATAATAAAAGGTTGTATTAATATTCATTTTATAACCTCAAAGCAAATCTTGTAACGTATTGTATCATTTTTAGTTCTTTAACTCATATTTTAAGAAAATCAACTTCACAAGACTTATATTGAGTAAACATAACTACAAAGTATAATCTGCGCTTTGATTTGTTTAAGTATTACAGCTGTTTTGTTTGTGATGGGTGAGATCAGCTGTTATATTATAATTGTTATTATAACGGACGTGCACTCGCTTTTATAGGATTTGATTTTATATATTGTAGAATCAGATTTAAAGCTTAAATTTATAAACTTACATTCCTGTGTATAATTTTCACCGTTTAAATGGAACAAGGAAATATATCGTTAAGAAAAACAGATATTTCACTTTGAAGTGTGTTTTACTGCAATACTTAAGTAGATTTTCTTGGCAAAGAGATAAAATGCAAAACATTACACAATATCAAGATTAGTTTCGAGATTTCGCTGCCTAAAAATATACGTTCAAATATCTACATTGCAATACAAGCCAAATCATTGCTCTATTTAACAACTTTCGTTTTATTTATTAGAGAACTTCAGTAGGAAAATTATATATTGCAGTGACTCTTATGATGAGACCTAAGTTTGAGAATGGTCTATGAGCACCGATCATGGTCTCCAAAACACGTTTTGAGTTGTCAATAAAAATATTCTATATATCTCTTCAATTTATCTGTACTGCAGGATATTACCGTAAACAATTAAGGAAAGAATAAATTAAAACAAAGAAATTAAACACTGCTTTCATTCCAAAGACAGGTTTCTTTTTTTTATAACCAATAATAATTTGATATTTTATTACATAATTCATTTTACATTCTTTTAAAAATGAGTAATGTTCCTTTGATCTTTTAAATGAATTTTCATAGGAAATATGAGCTATTGCAGTGACTGTTATGGTGAGGCCTAAGATTGGGAGTAGTCCATGAGCACCGATCATGGTCTCCAGAACACGTATTGAGTTGTCAATAAAAATATTCTATATATCACCTCAATTTCTCTGTACTGCAGGATATTACCATAAACAATTAAACAATTAATAAATTAAAACAAAGAAATAAAACACTGCAAACATTCCAAAGACAGGCTTTTTTTTGAAAACTAATATTAATTTGATATTTTATTACGTAATTCATTTCATATTCTTTTAAAAATGAGTAAAGTTCTGACGATGTTTACATGAATTTCCATAGGAAAAATAACCTTTTAAAGTAATAATTGGTGAGGACTAAAGTCGGGAGTTGTCAATGAGCACCGGTTACGGTCCCCAGAACACGTTTTTATGTCATATATTACATGTGTTTTCACTCTATCGGCCGTATTTTAAGTCCGATTTGGTCCAAATTTGGTACATTTGTTTTCCAAGTCGCTTAAACGAGTACGTCAGCCAAACAATACAATAAGTGGATTTACTTTTTGATGTAAAAACTTTTATAGGCGCACCGCGTCCAATAAAATTTGCGGGCGGTGAATTGGATTTTACCGTCGCTCATTTTTCCGACACGCTCTACTATATATAGTACACATGTGTATAATATAGCAGAGTATATAGTTTACTTGGTAATACCGCTGAAATGGACATTGTGCTTCCTCATTTTGTAATTTGTGTTAAAATACTTTACTTGGTAATACCAATGTATTTGGATAACCTAATAGAACTCCGAGCCAATGCACTATTTCAATAACGCTATAAATTCGACGATAGTGGAGCGATCTATTTGGGAAACGACGGAAGCGGTGCGTAGCACCAATGCCACGAATGATTTCTCCCTAGCGCTACCCCGCGGTGCGATCATGCAATATTTTCCCGACAACTTTATTTTCGCCACACAGCCGCCATATGCATGCATGATTTCTTTTATTATTCATGATTTATGGTAATACCTCTGAAATGCACTTTGCGGTTTCTCATTTTTTAAGTTGTGTAAAAATAGTTTACTTGGCAGTGTTAAAATAATATAATTTCAGATTAAACCAATATGACCAACGAAGTTTTCACTTCTGTCTGCAGTACCGCAACTGCATTCTCTTTTTATCCGGAAGTAACACTTTTGAGATTTTTAGTGCTATAGTAAAACTTTTTGAGTGTTTTACTGAAGAAAAAATTCAACAATTTCGTTTTTTCGAAGGACGCAAGGTCAGTCTGCGAGCGGAACAATTATATCTTGAACCAAGGCTATAGGCTGAGAATAGACCAATCTCCTAACTAGTTGGTTGAAACGGAGTGTCTTTAAACACTCGATAGTCCATTTCGCAGATGTTGCAAACACTCGATAGTCCATTTCGCAGATGTTGCAAACACTCGATAGTCCATTTCGCAG
>JAGFPH010020400.1:0-14271 GCA_018207615.1 Philaenus spumarius
CTTCGCTATTGCTTGATTTACCTAACCTAAAATTATATTCAGTTTTTGATCCAAATCAGTTGTTGATCAAAATCAGCTGTTTTAAGCTTTTCATACGAACAGCTGTTTTTTGTGCCCCTGATAAAATCAAAAGAAATCTTTCTTCTTCTTCCTTAAGATTGACCTTCCATAAGATTAACATGGCAACTTTGAGGGCCACTGGGGCGAAGCCCTTAACATACATTGAGCTCATTTTAAGGGAAGCACAACTTCAGAGTGAGCTCTGTAAAATGACACCAAAAACGGTTAAAAACTCTAGGAGGAGTTCTACTCACAAAATAACCCCTAGCAAATTAATTATGTAATATAGATATTCGAACATTGCTTATAATTTCAATTCGATTACCGATTGCCTCTTACAGTTTTGAAATAATTTTTAGCAGTTTGTGAAGTCATCTTTGTTTCTAACACAGACAAAGCTACGTAAGAACACCGTTTCTGTGTAGTACATCCGGGAAATTATGCTAATTACGTCCGTAAAAGATGGCGCACCTGTCGTCAGCAAAGTTGTAGGCTACACAATCCGTTACACATTCATTACATTTGTTTACTTTAGAACTTACACATTTTCACAACAATAAATTTGATAACATTGTAGCAGAAGCTTGTTCTCATGGCACGACACAATAATAGAGTCATTAGGCGTTGTAATGACATTCATTAGCTTGATAGTATCAATATTCCATTACAACTTATACACACGACTTCCGTTGAACCACAGTCAGCTAGATATAAAAGAAATACAATACAAATAGTTAATTTACAGATTTTAAATATTAAAATTTCCAAAACATTTTTTAAGACTAAATTGAAAATTACTGTATTGTTTTTTTTTTTATTAAGATAAGAAAAGACCAACTTAACTACAATTTTTATTTGCGTCGCTTTTTGCGTAGGGATTGTTTTCAGTTTTACTTTCTCGCTGTACTATAGTATAGAGAAGTAGGCCTATAGTGATCGCAAAAAAAAAAGATTTTTGTGGAAATATCCGTTTTGGGACCCCCTGAGTCCAAAAAAGTGGCTTTTACAAATTGTCAGTCTGTATGTATACAAAGCTAGAGAGCAAACTATTTGATTGATTTCGAACAAATTTGCACCAAACAATGTCAATTAGGCGTGTATAGATGCACGAAAAAAAGTTTTGAAAAATAACCCTTTTTTTGGCCAAAAACCCCAAAAAATCAGTTATTGTTTTTAATAAAAAAAACAGCTCTGACGATTTTGATAAAATTTTGCTTATTTGTAGCCCTATCATAGGCAAAACACCGTATCTTTCTAAATATTCTCGTTTAGCTAGTAATAATTACAGATTTTTGGGGTTTCTTGGCCAAAAATGGGGTTGTTTTTCGAAATTTTTCAAAAACTTTTTTCGTGCATCTATACGCTAGCCCTTAATGTACCCTATCATAGGCAAAACACCGTATCTTTCTAAATATTCTCGTTTAGCTAGTAATAATAACTGATTTTTGGGGTTTTATAGCCAAAAATTGGGGTTGTTTTTCGAAATTTTTCAAAAACGTTTTTCGTGCATCTATACACGCCTAATGGACATGTTTGGTGCAAATTTGTTCGAAATCGATCGGATAGTTTTCTATCTAGCTTTGTATACATACAGACAGACGATTTGTAAAAGCCACTTTTTTTGGTCTCAGGGGGTCCCAAAACGGATATTTTCACAAAAATCTCAACATCGATTTTTTTTGCGATCACTATACTTTTCTATAGTACAGTGAGAAAGTAAAACTGTTACATTTTCACCCCTTAGCAGTACACTAAAAAACACAAATATGGTTCACTTTTACTTTCTCACTATACTATAGTAGGCATATAGTGATCGCAAAAAAAACGATGTTGATATTTTTGTGGAAATATCCGTTTTGGGACCCCCTGAGTTCAAAAAAAGTGGTTTTTACAAAATGTCTGTCTGTATGTATGTCTGTCTGTATGTATTGAAAGCTAGAGAGAAAACTATTCCATCGATTTCGAACAAATTTGCACCAAACATGTCAATTAGACCTATATATATGCACGAAAAAGGTTTTGAAAACAACTCCCTTTTTGGCCAAAAAACCCCAAAAAATCTATTATTATTTTTTAATAAAAAACGGCTCTAACGATTTTGATAATATTTGCCTTATTTGTAGCCCTTTGTACCCTACTATATGCAAAAAACCGAATTTTTCTAAAAATACTCTTTTAGCTAATAATAATAATAACTGATTTTTGTGGAGTTGGCCAAATAGGGGGTTGTTCTACGAAATTTTTGAAAAACTTTTTTCGTGCATCCTATACAGGCCTAATTGACGTGTTTGGTGCAAATTTGTTTGAAATCGATGTAATAGTTTTATAGTTATAGAAGATAATAACAATATTTATTAGTTACACTCCTAATTTAATACAATTATGAAGTCACAGTGAACGTGTTAATAATTTAAATACGTTTGTGAGAAAGTATGTGCCAGTTTCTGGTATCGTTTATTTTTTACGGTAATAAAAATTACCTAACTGTTGGGGCGTTTTTATATATTGTACACTCTTCCCACGAACCGACTTCAAACTCGGTTCAACTATTTTAATTGTAGGAATACTAGAGAAGGTCTGGAATGAACCGTGGCCTTGAGATGCGCAGTAGACTCGGAGTTGATTCGAGTGGTGGGGGTCAGAGAGGCTCAGTATGTTGCCGCGCTCTGAACATAATACTTCGGTCTACGGGTTTCCAATAAATATATTGTCTGCGCGAGGTATCCCTTCCTCTACAGGACGGCGTCCCCTCTTGCCTAAATTCATCCCTCCAGCCAGCGCATCTGAGTGTCAAGCTATATCTGACGAATTATAAAATGGATGGATTGAAATAAGATAAAATCTTGTTTTTCACTAATCCGATCCTCCGTATCTATGAAACTATGATTTGAAAAGAAAGACACCCGGTTTCACTACATTATATTTGTTTTTATAGGTAATCAAATTTGATAATTAAACAATCCGATTGCACGAGTGAAGGCAGTACTGAAATTTTTACGTTAGGATCAGCGTATGTTATGCGCGCGCTAAGGTCCCACGAAAATGTCATCCTTACGTTACAGAATCAAAGTAAGTAAACTACAAAAGTAAATTTCAGAAAATTTCAGCGTAAAATGTTCTTTGGTATATTTGGCTCGAGACTGTTCTTGTAAGCTGCTTACAGCCTGTACCTCTCTGCGGAACATTCTTTCCCTCTCTCTCTCTCTATCTATCTAACTCCTAATCGCATTATCGGATAACAATTGAGCGGGAATTATTAAAATCTGGTACGCGTTCCCAGTCTGATATTTCAGCCAGATGTCGAGATTGCCGAAGAACACGACTTATCTTGTTTCCCCTTCCATCGTTGGCTTATTTTACCAGTTCTGTTGGCTGCTAATGTTGACGCAATAATACAAATGTTATCACTAAAGTTGGACGGAGGCGCGATTGTCATTTGAGAAAGTTAAAATCTATCGAACGAAGACGAACGGTGCGAAACATTAGAATGAGCATTTATATGTTTTAGGGCGTGGCCGAATTCTGCTACCTCCGAGACAAGTCCAGAATAAAAAGTAACGGAGAACAATGCGACCTGGACTTTTTATCCGTAAGGAAGACGTGCGAATGGACGGGCCTAGAAGGAGAGGAAGACCTTCAGGATATCATTGTTCAGTTGAGGAGGTTGGACCTGAAACAGCAGCTGATAGCAATAAACGGAGGAGAATTGCTTTTAATTGGTCCCATTAAAACTTGCATTGGTTGAATCGTGCCTAATACTATACTGAAGGCCTCGCTATAGACATCAATAAACGTTTCAATTTTCGATGCACAGAGCATTGGGTGCTTCGCACGCCAATCCCCATATTGTGAGTCGTCATGGATTGCGTGCTTCGCACGCCAACCACCGTATTGGGACAATTTTCACTTCACTGAGCATTGCGTGCTTCGCACGCCTACCCCCGTATTGGGAGTATTTTCAATATACAATGCATTGCGTGTTTTGTTAGAGTAAAGTATTTTTACTGAACTTTCATAGATCAAATATGAGTATGCATGCCAATGCACAATGATGTAAAATATGTTGCTGGATCCTCTGTTGTGTTGTCTATTTTATAGTTTAATTTGCACTTTACATTTTAATTTGAGGTGCTAACTCGCAAGCGAGTTATCCGCTGCAAGTGGAACGAAACGAATCAGCGCGCGAGTCGAAACTGGAGGCTATACAACAGTCAGCTATTCACCGCATTCGTGAGTAGACCAATTTCAGAAATTGTTGGTTATAACCCTGAAACATGTAAATTTTATTTTGGGAATTCGCTTAACTTACGTCAGCGGTTCAGCAGCGTGAACGGATTATTTTCTTTTAAAATAAATATTCGGTCAATATTGAGGTCAAATATTCGGCTCAAATTTAATTTTTTTTATATAAAAATATTGCCCTTTATATTATGGCCTAATAGTTTTAGTATGTTCTCATTTTAACTTTTTAGTTATTTGTCTTAACAACATCTTTCTGCAACACAACTCCAACTTATCAATTGCCTTTTGACTTTCTGATACATCGTTTGACGGCGAGTTAAATCAAACCCAATACTACGAGTAAGTTCCGCGGATAAAATAGAATATTCGCCAGATTTGATTCCATATTTCAATAAGGGATTGAAACTTTAAAAGCCGACATTGCACATCAGCTCCCCCCCCCCCTACCCCCACGTCAAGCAAGGCTACATATGATTCCCATTCCGTCGACTTTATGAATTCATTGCCTTCACCTTTACGATCGTTCAAATCTTCCTACTTTCCGAGAAAGTGCAAAGTCCGGGCTTTTCATTCCACAAAGTCTTTGCGATCGGTTGTATATGAAAAACTGTTCCCAGTCCGTTAACGGAACGATATGCCGTGAATTATAAAGATTGGAATTTGATATTTCAATTACAGATAAAGTGAATCGATAAACCGGCAAAGTGTGTCGGTAAGGACCCTCCGCCCCTCGCTTCGCTCCGCTATCTCATCACCCTAAGTGGCTCCTCTCTCCCCGCCATTGTATCGATCACGTCATCTCCGCAATTTTGTTCGCCAACCCCCCCCCCCCCCCCGCCCGACGTTTCTTTGCAGCGTCATTACGTTTTTCATTGTGCTCGGACCGGACTCGAATAAGAAAAGAATTTCAAGTAATTTTAAGAATAGGACTTAAGCTCGCGCGCAGACAACTTATTAGGGGTGACTTTTGTCGAACTTGTAAAACGGAATCGCGTTTATTTGATCAATTTCTCGCCCGAATTGGACCTTTGTCACGGAAATGCGGGTGATTTACCGGTCGCTCGTGATTCGCGCAGTTAATTCGGTTTTCCTAATTATATTTGATGAACAGGGTAATAACATTATACACGTTCCGAACAGGTTACGAAATAAGTTAAGGAATTTCAAGTGGAACCAATATCTGTGCTCGGATTAATCTATTTTACAGAATTCTGACCAACTTTTTCTTGGTACTTTGTTAGAAAATTAAACTTTAGAATTTAAAATATAAAAATAAACATGTTTTACGTGAAATTATGTACACATTTTGCCTGTAACAACAAAAACTATGTTTATAGTAGTAAGCCCCGTGAAAAATCACAGGCGGATTAATTAGATACACATCAGAAATACAACTTTTATACAAAAAACTATTTAAAACAACAGACTTTATGTAGGCCTACCTAACTATGTTGACGGGGATTTTTATTTTGGTAAATGTATACAATTGAACGGTTATAAAACTGTAGGCCTATTTGTTAAAATTGTTGTATTTATATACATTATTATATATCTAAATAAAGTTAAAAAATATTATCTTTTAATTGCTTTTTATTTCATAATGATAGATCAAATGTTTTAGAAGCTATTAATATTATAATGAAGAAATTAATAATGGAATATTACTTGGAGATGTACGAATGTTTCCGAAGTTAAACGAATGACTATCTCTTCTTTAAATTTGTATAAATGAATAATATATTTATAATAAAAGTTTGAATTTATATTCATTTTATAACCTCAAAGCGGATATTATACGGTATTATGGCCTGCATTAGTTCTTGAATCATATTTAAAAAAATCTACTTCACAAGACTTATATTGATTGAAGGTGTAAATGTAACCTCAAAGTTTAATTTATGCTAGGATTTGTTCAAGTACAGATGATGGGTGAAATCGACTGTGTGTTTTTTTTAAGTCAGAATGGCAAACTAAAAGCAAACACAAACAAAAATCAAAGAAAAATGTTTGCTGTATTATAATTCAATTCAAACATCAGTTGTTACATACCGAAAAGTTTTCCTGGGTACGGCATTGATATATATACGTATACACAATTTTAAACGATAGGTACCCTAAAACGTGTTCTAGGGAGCATGATCGGTGCTCATGTACTACTTCCGACCTTAGGTCTCGCCATAGGGGTCACTGCAATAGCTTATATTTCCTATTGAAATGCGCTAATAAATTCGTTAAACTGCCACCGAGCAACTAAATGGGTATAACATTATTTTGAGAAAACTGATTTAAATAAAGTCAATTAAGCTGAATACATATTTTAATTCATGAATTGCCTTATAGGGCGGTTGATTTCAATAAATACCAGTTATTTTATTTCGTAGTGATCGCAGTTCTAAATGCCATCGGTACGATTCCCCTCCACATGCTGGTATAGCCTAACAGCTAAACATCAAATTTATTATACGATTACACGAACTATACACATTTAAATTTTATTATCCTAACCAAACTATCAAATAAATAAACTTGAATAATATAGAACAGAAGTACGACATAAAAACTGTAATTATCTGAAAACATGTAGGCTTCCAGTAAGTTGCAAACCCTTACCAGGGTTCAAATCCTATAGCCTCAAAACCATGGGTTGAATAGATCATATTCTATAGTAGAACGGCTGACGGTTCCCAAGTACAAGGCCGAATGCAGGACATATTCAAGTACCTCATACACCACTGTTTTCCATTCAACATGTTAAATTTTCATAATTATTGTTGTTAATACTTTCGTAAATCGAAACGCTGGGTTTTTAACAGGAAACAAATTATTGTTCGTAACCTTTGCACATAAAATCGGATTAAATTCGGTTTTCCTGTAAAAATATAAGCCTTCAACACTATGATTTTTTTAACTTCGGTACTGTCGGGAATATTTCGAAAACTGAACACCTCGAAATTATTTTCAAGCGATTTTTATATCCTTGGACAAAGATTTTTAAAACAGTATCGTGAAATAAACGTTTTATTACCTACCAAATTTTGTCCTCGCAAAAGTCATAGTAAAGTATTTTGTTGTTCTGTTTTTATGTGTACCAAATTTAATAAGGATACTTTTATACTTTTTCGATAAATTTACTGTGGTGATGATATAAAGGTTTAGATGTTTTTTTTTTTTTTTTTTAAGATACTAACACACATTTTGCCAACAACTTTTTAATGCTAGTACAAAACTTGTAAATACTTTTTGATTTTTTAATGGATAATAAACAGTTCTGTTTATTTATGCTCGTAATGTATAAATGTATTCTTTAAATAAAAATTTAATTTT
Organism: Philaenus spumarius; assembly: GCA_018207615.1. NCBI lineage: Eukaryota > Metazoa > Arthropoda > Insecta > Hemiptera > Aphrophoridae > Philaenus > Philaenus spumarius. Next base: position 7,627 of record JAGFPH010020400.1, read on the forward strand.
CATCTATATTTATAAAAGCCAAATACCATTGACTCATCACAGTTTCTCCAAAACCACGAGGCCTACAAACATGAAATTTGGCACTAATACTCGTTATAGGCTCTAGACGCGCACCAAGAAAGGGTTTCCGAAAATTGGAAATTTTAGGGGGGGGGGGTTGGGGGGGGTCAAAGTTACTAAATCACGATTTCTCAAAACCTACCGAACGGATTGGAATGAAATTTGGTATGTAGCTTCCTCTAAGGAAATAGATGCTCGCTAAGAAAGGCTTTTAAAAAAATCGGAATTTTAGGGTGGTTGGGGGGGGGGGTTCAAAGTTACAAAATCACGATTTCTCTAAAACCATCGAACGGATTGGAATGAAATTTGGTATGTAGCTTCCCCTAGAGCCATAGGTGCTCGCTAAGAATGTTTTTAAAAAATTAGAAATTTAGGGGAGGTTTGGGGGGTCAAAGTTACTACAAAAAACCATCGAACGGATTGGAATGAAATTTGGTATGCAGCTTCCTCTAGGGCCCTAGGTACTCGCTAAGAAAGGGTGTTTAAAAAATTCGAAATTTTAGGGGCGTTTGGGGGGTCAAAGTTACTAAAAAGAAACACCGAACGGATTGGAATGACATTTACTATGTAGCTTCCTCTAGGGCCCTAGGTGCTCGCTAAGAAAGAGGTTTTTTTAAATCGAAATTTTAGGGGAGGTTTGGGGGGGGGGGGGGTCAAAGTTACTAAAAATCCAAATAAGAAATACATAGTGTAATAATTTATTGATATCATATACGTTTTGTTAATATACATTTAACTTTGATTTGTCTATCCGTGCAAAGCCGGGTCGGGCCAGCTAGTATTGTATAAATGTATTCTTTAAATAAAATTTAATTTTCTTCCAACATAAATCGGAGTCTATTTCGTCGGTTAATCAATTGTTTTTATGTAATTTCCCAGTCGGTAAATAAATCCAGGCTCGAGTCGGAGGTAAAGTGACTTACAAGGAGTTGCAAGGAGTGCCTTGCATTCGATACTTCACTTACTCATTACATGCAAATAGATTGTCACTTATCCCCTCCACTCTCGTCAGCATCCTTTTTGAAATTAATCGTACGCTTCTCGTTTACGGGAAAAGCAGTTTCCTAATAAGACGTTTATTAGAAAACACATTTTCCTATCGCAACACGAACCATACACAATACTGTTACTTCAAATGTTTACTGATGCGGTGTACATGCGCCGGTTTTTATGTTATTTGAATTTGAAAACTTGTAATAGCCGCCATTTTGAAAGTTAAAAAATTTAACAACGTTTTTAATTGGCAGTTATCGGACAATTTTCTGCAAATCCACGCCGTCTAATGTTGTTTTACTACGTAAAAACTTCATGTACATAAATTGTAAGATAAATTTAAGATCACATTATGTAATTTTATAACTTTTGCTTTGCAAAATATTCATAATTTCAATATTATCATAAATATTATGCCAATATATGCTGTTAAATAGTGTTTGGAAAAATGACTTTTATTTTCAATCTAATTGCCCCCTCCCCCAACAAAAAACCAGCGTACGCCCTTGCGGTGTTATATGTCCTGGTTACGTCTGCACGCCACTTCCCATGATCGCTCCGCTCGCTCGGTAGAATGTCAAACAGTACTTACATACAGGGTGGTTATAAAGTCACTCCCTCCCCCCCTTTAACTGTTGTGTTTGTTACACAAACAAAAATCCTTTGGGAAACGATACTAACTTGACAAAAAGTATCTTTTGAAGCAATCGGAAATTTCGAGTGTCCCCTAAAAATGGGGGATTTTGGGGGCAACTCAACAATTTTAAATGGGGAAGTATGGTCATGTGATACCTCATTTTAAAGGTCTATTTAAGACTAGGAAAATGACATAAAGAAAATAAAAATCGGACAGCCCAAAACAAAATGGCGGCTCTAAACGTGTTGAAATAAATCGACATTAAGTTGCTAATATCTCGAAAAGGAAAAATTTAAAAAAAAAAAAAAAAAAAAAAATCGAAAAGGAAGAGTTTTTAGACAAAATTTCAAGAGACAAAAAAATTTTATTTCAAAGTGCTTGACCTAAAATATTGCTTCCAAATCGATTTCGTAAATTTTATTTTTTACAACATTTTTTAAGATGGAGGAGTATTTTCAACACACAGTGCTTTGCGTGCTTCGCACGCCAACCTCCGTATTGGGAGTATTTTCAATACACAATGCATTGCGTGCTTCGCACGCCAACCTCCGTATTGGGAGTATTTTCAATACACAGTGCATTGCGTGCTTCGCACGCCAACCTCCGTATTGGGAGTATTTTCAATACACACTGCATTGCGTGCTTCGCACGCCAACCTGCATATTCGGAGTATTTTCAATAATTTTTTAAGCCTATGTGCAATAGGTACGTTCGGAATTGTACCTATTTTAAACCAATGCATGGTACAATACTTATATTTTTTAGTGTGTTAGTGGCATCTTCAAAGACGAAACAATAAGTCTTTTTTAGTACAGGCGTGTTTATATGTTCCTACTATATGGTTTATTGAATTAAACAAGTAGATGGCCGTTCTGGTTTTAAATGTATTACATTATGTTTGCCTGTGATGTGAACATACTTGCCCCAATAATGCACATTGGTTAAGCAATATTGTATGATTGTTTTCGTATCAAATAGCAGCGGATTGTGGACATTATTATTTTTCTATTTTAACTATTAATAATTCGAAATCGAAACAAACCGTTTTAATTAAAATCACGATAGCCTCTAAATAAATACAAATCAATAAGTTGCACGGTGATAAATGATTCTATTTCACGGACGAAATGAAACCTGTATTCGGCGGAATTGTAAAAACGTTGACGGATGAATATGGAGTTTTATGAAAGAGGAAGGGGCTTTTATTTATCCGGTCGGTATTAAGCCTTGGAAATGAAACGAATCACGAGTATTCATAGGAAGGGGACCATTACTCTTCCATTGCGACGGACTTGAAAGATATTTTTTTAAAGAACTGAAAACATTTGAAGTGTTAATAGCGAGTCACACACCACGCACGCCACGTCAGGAATATATGAATAGATAATGACGAGCGCAAACGAAACGAATCGACTACGCCTGCGACGAGTTAACTCGGCATTCAAATATAGTCTGCAGAGCACGCCAAATACATAAAACATTCCGGAAGCCTGTATTGGAGAAAATTGTTGGAATAACAGGTTTAGGAAATATATATAAAGCGATACTGAGGCTCTCTTCTATGGCAAGTACAAGTTAATCGTAGGCTTCAAGGACACATATTTATTTTAAAGCAAATAATCATTGTAATTTACTTAAACTAAATAATGCATTATACAGGGTGATTCAGAACTACAGAGCAATGTCTCGGTAGCTCATTCTAAAGCTGAAAAAAAGTTCATTATAAACATATGCCCGAAAGAGCTTTGTTTTCCAGATATTCGCCATTTGGTTTTTGGTACAAATCTAGAGAACGGTTTGACTGATTGAGTTCGAACTTGGCATGAAGTTTAACCTAACAATGGTGTATCTAAAAAAAATAAGCAATTAAATACAATCATGCGTTTAAAAATGGCGGCTGTTTGAAAATTTCAAACATAAATTACTCAAAAACCGTACATTTTAACGAAAAAATGTCCAGACGCCTTTTTTGTAGCCCTTTTGATTCCGATCGGATGGTGTAACTGTCAAAACAATCGGACGAAGGATAATAGCTAAGTTACAGATAGTGACAGCATACGTTCATACAATATTGCTGTGTTGGTATCAGGGCTCTGGTTGGTATAGTATGCCGGGTTGAACAAACCAATTATTACACATACTAAAAGAAATCAATAATCGAATATGTTTATATGCTATTCGAAGATGTACGAATGTTTCCGAAGTTAAACGAATAGGTACCTCTTCTTTAAATTTGTATAAACAAATATATTGATGATAAAAGGTTGTATTTATATGCAGTTTATAACCCCAAAGCAAATATTAAAAAGTATATTATAGTATACATTAGTTCTATAACTCATATTTAAACAAAATCAACTTCACAAGAAATTATAACGATTTCTACCGTAAACATAACCCCAAACTATAATCTACTCTGGGTTTGTTCAAGTATTACAGATGACGGGTGAAATCAGCTGTTATATTATACGTTACTCACGTTCGTACACTTGCTTTTATAGGAGAGTAGGCTACATTGTTTCTAGTGACATTGCCGGACGATATAGACAAAATGAGATTGGAGTTGGCTTTTGTTCCTTTTGCTGTCTAAACTGTTATATCAGAATTAAAGCTACTATACACCGTCAGATTTTATTTCGTTTATCTACAAAAATGTTATGAGATGAAGGGAAAAATTAAATTGAAAAAAAATTATTGGGGAAGTGGATTCTGATATATTTGGAGAAAATTACCCGTTATATAGCAAATAATCTACAGAAATCAAATAGAACATTATTAGAAAAACTTATTGCACGATTACAATGTATGTTATGTTGTCTAAAATAAACTAATAGATTTCTACCTTAAACAGTACACCGTTTCAAAATGAACTTATAATTGCAAGTTATAATCGCGGGGTTGAATTAAGTTTCTCGGTAATTTATTCGATCGAGCGTTGACAGTAAATTAGTCGAACTGTTCTCAAAACTTAACGGTTTGTTCGTTTAGAACAAAGATTTAAGTTTGTGGGACAAAAACGGGCCGGCTACGAGAACAGAGCCGCCACCTGTTACTGTTAGCACGCCGCACCGCGCCGTGTGGGCGTCGAGTTCGCGGTGAATTAAGAATTACGAGAGTTCCCCGCTTCCATTCCATTCTACTATAAACTCTGTCAAGTGTCGATGAACTCCCTCCCCTTGATCAATAACTGTTCGGCTTAAATTTAAACGCTAAAGACGAATTCGTCAAACCGATGTGTTTGTAGTTGGTGGTAGGCGTTGACGAGCCGATCTGTCAACAATTCTACCACGCAGCTGAACCGCTGACGTGAGTTGAGCAAATTTACAAAATTAAGTTTACATTCCTATGTTTTAGGGTTTCAACCAACAATTTTTGAAATAGATAAATTCACGACGGTGCTGAAATAGCTGTAAAATGCTTCGCACGCCATTCCGCATATTGGGAGTACCTTCAACACACAAAGCATTGCGTGCTTCGCACGCCAACCCCCGTACTGTGGAATATCTTCAATACACAAAGCATTGCGTGCTTCGCACGCCATTCCGCATTTTCTGAGTATTTTCAATACACAAAGCATTGCGTGCTTCGCACGCCAACCCCCGTACTGTGGAATATCTTCAATACACAAAGCATTGCGTGCGTCGCACGCCATTCCTCATTTTCTGAGTATTTTCAACACACAAAGCAGTGCGTGCTTCGCACGCCAACCACCGTATTGGGGAGTATCTTCAATACACAAAGCATTGCGTGCTTCGCACGCCATTCCTCATTTTCTGAGTATTTTCAATACACAAAGCATTGCGTGCTTCGCACGCCAACCACCGTCTTGGGAGTGTCTTCAATACACGATGCATTGCGTGCTTCGCACTCCAACCCCGCGGTAGAATCTGCCGCATATCTTTGAACCGGGTACTTTTATGGTATTTTACGTTTTTATCTATTTTTGGGGGAACCGTGCGAGCTATAAGGTCGCGTAAAAAACAAGATGTGCAGAATAACTTCCTACATTTATATTAAAAAAAAAAACTAAAAAAGTTCATCGTCGTAGGGAAAATCTAAAACAATAGTTACGTCCGGTCAAAAAACGTGCTTCCGGTTGTTGGATTTTTTTGGCTGACCAACTCGTCCAAGCGACGTAGACAACCAAAGTGTCTACCAAATTTGGACCAAATCGGACTTAAAATGCGGCCGCTAGAGTGCGAACACACGTATACATATAAATGATTTTTAATGACACCCCAAAACGTGTTCTGGGGACCATGATCGATGCTCATTTGCTTCTCCCGATCTTGGGTCTTACCATAAGGGCCACTGCAATTTGTTTTTTTTTTTTAAAGAAATTCGCTAATAAACCGTTTTAATGCGTGAAGCGAGGCACATGGGACGATTGTTTTATTTTACTTACCAATTTAGAAGGTAGTGGACTTCGGACTGCTGTTCATAATATCTGCGTGAGCTGAAAACAGAAAACATAGTTTTACAACCAAGAAGTAACGGACTAGTGAAAACAGTAATATGACTGTGTTTCTTGTATAATGAGCCTTAGTTGTACAACTATATCGGGCAAATTCGGATGACTTTCCTTTAAAAAAAGCACTTTTTTAAATTGATTTTCACATTCTTTGTTGCAATGCAATCACATTTTAAGCAATTAAAAACAAATCCTCCGAAGAACGGGTTACGACTACATTGGTTTAGACTTTGTTGGTACAGTAGAACTCCAGTTATCCGAATCAATTGGGACCGGACCCCATTCGGATAATCGAAAATTCGGATAGTCGGATTTTCCCGAAAAAAAAGTCTATTTTAACCTTTTCGGGATTGGTTTAGCGTTTACGCGACTGGAGTAAACTATCCGCACGTACTACGGACGCGTATACACGTTTTATAACTTTAACGTTTGAGTACTATCATCGCGTTAACACGTTCACTGCCAAGGACGCACATGTGAGCTT